>PVKM010007499.1:0-41327 GCA_004027735.1 Carollia perspicillata | reverse complement strand
TCTTCTGTTATTATGTGTTGGTTGTTCCTTTGTTGGTGGGTTTCCTCCTCCAGAAGGCATCCTGATGTTCACAGATTTCACCTACCCTGAAACTGAGCTTACAGGAGCTCAGGAGTCCTCCCTTCACCCACAAGACAATCCTGCCTAGGCAGGCAAGAACTTGCTGAGCAGGGACATAGCTGAGGTAAAGGTGCCATGGGAGCCTCACTCATCAATGCCATTGAAAAACAAGGGGTGAATCCAACCACCAGCTGAAGATCTAGCTACTCCAGCAGTGTGGTTAATCTCATAAGTTGCATTTTTAAACACCTTTACTGAACTATCAAAAAGAGAAAATAAAAAAAAGCATTGCATATACAATGAGTCAAAATAAACATTTAAAAATAAATTTAACCATGGAGGTAAAGGCCCGTACTCAGAAAACTATAAGACATTGAAGACAAAATTAAAGAAGGTGAAATTGAAGAGGATATAAATAAATGAAAATATATACCATGTTCATGGATGAGAAGAATTAACATCGTTTAACTGTTCCTACCACCCAAAGCAATCTATAGATTCAGTGCATTCTTATCAAAATACCAAAGGCAATACTCTGGTTTCTCTTCAGAACACAGAAATCTTTCACCTTTTACAAAACACCAAAGTCATTTTTCACAGAACTAGAACAAATAATCTTAGAATTTATGTGCATTGTAAAACACCCTGAATAGCCAGGGCAATCTTGAGAAAAAAATAACAAAATCAAAAGTACCATACTACCTGATGTCAAACTATACTACAAGGCTATAGGAATCAAAACAGCATGGTACTGGCATAAAAACAGGCATACAGATTAATGGAACAGAATAGAGAGCACAGAAATAAACCTGCACCTATATGGTCAGTGAATATTTGACAATAGGGGCAAGAACATGTAGTGAGATAAAGACAATCTATTCAATAAATGGTGTTGGGAAAATTGGACAAATACATGGAAAAAATGAAACTAGACTACCTTCTTATACCATATACAAAGATAAACCCAAAATGGATTAGTTACTTAAATATAAGACTCAAAATCATAAAAATGCTAGAAGACAGCATAGGCACTAAAATATCAGACATTTCTCATAGTGATACTTTTTTTCTCACATATGAGTTCTGTCTGAAAGAAGTCCAGCCATTGTTAATATAATGAGAATGGTTTGTGTGACACTGATGTAACCTGGCAGCTAAGGAGAGTGGACTGTAATGCCCATGAGTGAACAACTCCACTGTACTAGTGAACAGTATACTAGTTTGAGTGTATAACTCAACACCAAAAAGACAAACAATCTAATTTAAAAATGTACTAGTCAGTAGGGGTGATAGATGCCCTTGTGTAGGCATGTGTACTGTGTGGCTGTCACATTCAAATTCTGAGCAAGTAGAACAATGAATCTTTCTCAAATTTTGCATTAAGCTTGATCATTCCTCCTCAAAAACTATTCAGATGATTCAGAAGGTTGCACCTATGAGCAACTGGTGATTGGCAGCTTCATCATGACAATGCAACCACTCATGCATTACATCTCATGCAGAGATTCTGTCAAAATATCAAACCACCCAGGTAATGCAGACCCTTACGGCCCAGATTCGGCACACTGTAACTTTTGGCTTTTCTCAAAACTAAAATCACCTTTGAAAGGGAAGAGATTTCAGACCATCAATGAGATTCAAGAAAATACAAAGGAGCAGCTCATGGTGATTGGGAGAACTGTGTGAAGTCCCAATGTGCCTACTTTGAAGGAGACTGGGGTGTCATTGTCCTCTGTGCAATGTTTCTTGTATCTTGTATCTTCTTCAATAAATGTCTCTATTTTTCATATTATATGGCTGGATGCCTTCTGGACAGACTTCTTATCTCTGCAGGCAAGGGAAACAGACAACAAAAAAAAAAAGTGAGACTACATCCAAATAAAAAAATTTTGCATAGCAAAGGAAACCATCAACAAAATGAAAAGACAATCTACTGAATGGAAGAATATATTCACCAATAATACATCTGATAAGGGGTTAATATTTAAAATTTATAAACAACACAATCAATTCAACACCAAAATAAACAATCAATTTAAAATGGCCAAATGACCTGAACAGACAGTACTTCAAAGAGGACATACAGATGGCCAATAGACATACGAAAAGATGCTCAATATCACTAATCATCACAGAGATGCAAATTAAAACCACAGTGAGATATCACCTCACACCTGTCAGAATGGCTATCATCAATAAATCAACAAACAACAAGTGTTGGTGAGGATGTGAAGAATAGGAAACCCTTGTGTACTGTTGGTGGGAATGCAGATAGGTACAGCCACTGTGTAAAACAGTGTGGAATTTCCTCAAAAAATTGAAAACGAAACTCTTTTATTAGCCAGTGGGAATATATACTTTTGGGAATACTTTTGGGAATATATCTGAAGAAACCCAAAACACTAATTCAAAAGAATATATCTATCCTTATGTGTACTGCAGTGTAATTTACAATAGCAAAGACTTGGAAGCAGGCCAAGTGTCCATCTGTAGATGAGTGGATAAAAAATATGTGGGACATTTACAAAGTGCAATACTATGCAGTCATAAAAAGGAAATCTTATCCTTTGCAACAGTATGAATGGACCTTAGAGCATTATGCTAAGTGAAATAAGCCAGTCAGAGAAAGACAAGTACCATATGGTCTCACTCATATATGAAATGTAATGAACAAAATAAACTAACAAGCAAAATAGTGACAGACTCAAAGATAGAAATCAGGCTTACAGCTGTTGGTTGAGGGTGTGGCTAAGTGTGGAGCGTGCAAGGATTGAGCAAAAAAAAAAAAAAGAGAGAGAGAGAGAAGAACTCATGGGCAGGGACAACAGTGTAATGATTTCCAGGGAGAGGGGAGGTGCTGGGTGGTAGAGAAGGGGAATAAGGGGTGATAGATGGAGACTTGATTTAGGGTCATGAACACACAATGCAGTGTACAAGATTGTGTTGTAGAACTGCGTACCTGGAACATGTATAATTTTGTTAACCAGTGTCACCTCAATAAATTCAATAAAAAGGAAAAAAAGAAGTACAGATTGTTAGTTACAAAATGGTCATGTGGATGTAAAGTACAGCGTAGGAAATATAGTCAATAATATTGTAATAACTGTGTATGGTGCCAAGTGGGTACTGGAAATATCATGTGGAACACTTTGTACAGTATATGATTGTCTAACCACTATGCTGTATACCTGAAACTAATACAAAATAATGTTGAATGCAAACTTTAATTGGAAAAGTGTTTTTAAATATCTGATTTAGACACATATAGGTTCAGGCTATAAATTTGCCTTTTACTTCAAAGGCGCTGAGCCTGGACAGACTTCTAGTAGGCATTTCTTTCTTCTGCTCATGCTGATCCCTCTATTTCTTGATATAAAGTGTGCATCTTTCTCAGTAATCCATTTTGGTGTTTAACACTAATTACATAAAGATGTTAAGGCCTGGTTGTGGTAGGAGGGAGCAAATCCAAAACAACAAATTAACTGGAGAATACCTTCCCTTCACCACCATTTTAAAATCCCATAATGAACCCTGGCTGGTGTAGCTCAGTGGATTGAGCACGGGCCTATGAAACAAAGGGTCGCTGGTTAGATTCCCAGTCAGGGCACATGCCTGGGTTGCAGGGAGGTCCCCAGTAGGGGACACATGAGAGGCAAGCACACATTGATCTTTCTCTCTCACTTTCTCCTTCCCTTCCCCTCTCTCTAAAAATAAATAAAGAAAATATTTAAAAATAAAATAAAATAAAATAAATCCCATAATGAAAATTTTCAGATTTTTTCCATTTTCCCCTAAGAGCTTTATAACCTTTATATGCCTGTCATCCTTTCTTTCACTCTTTCCCTCTTGCCTGCCCAGTTTGGGGGCTCAGTTCTTTTTTCCATCTCCTCCCTCCTTTACTAATCAAAACCCTCTCTTCTCTGAATTTGCACTGCATTCTCATCTTTACCATGGAACTTCTGACCTCATTATTGTATTGGTCTCTGTGTCACATGTTCCTTTATTCTAGTGTTTTCAATCTTGGCTGCCCATTGGAATGTGGAACTTTATTTATTTTTTAAAGATTTTTTTATTTATATATATTTTTGGAGAGGGGCAGGGAGAGAGAGAGAGAAGGAGGAAACATCAATGTGTGGTTGCCTCTCACATGCCCCCTACTGAGGACCTGGCCCACAACCCAGGCATGTGCCCCATCTGGGAATTGAACTGGTGACCCTTGGTTTACAGGCCAGCATTCAATTCACTGAGCCACACCAGCCAGGGCAACCTTTTTTTTATTGCACTTCACTTTACTGTGCTTCACAGATGTTGTGAGTTGTTATTTTTTATTTTTCAATTACAGTTGACATACATTATATTAGTTTCATATGTATAGCATAGTGATTAGATGTTTATGTAACTTATGAAGCGATCACCCCAATAAGTCTGGTAACCATCTGGCACCATGCATAATTAGTATTTAATTATTTAATATTATAATTATAATAATATTAACAATATTCCCTCTATTATACCAGAGGAGCTTTTAAAATGCTGATGCCCTGGCCTCACACCACAAATTCTTATTTAGTTGGTCTTTACTGCAGACTGGAGGTGAGGACTTTTTACTGCTCCCCAGAAAAACTTAATAATCACCTAAGGTTGAGAACCAGAATTTCAGCCCATTATGAAGGGTAAGTTCCTTCAAAATAGAGAATGTTTTTCACTAGAATCCCTCAAACTTGTTCAGATGCTGGTATACCTGAAAGCTATGGTGCTCTTTTGATAACACTATAAAATATTGATGTGGATTGATTCATATGAAGAACAATTTTAGTGCCAAAGAAACTACTGTGACTTGCGTATAAAATATAAAATCACAGCTCTGAGCACAAAAAAACCAAAACAAGCTTTTGGACTAAACATGACTGATTGATTCCCAATTTCCCCCTAATGTTTTTTTGCTTCTTATTCTGCCGCCTGTTAGCATTCACTAACAATAGTCCAGCAGTAACAGGTCTCAAAGTTTTAATCTAAAATTATGAGCCAAAAAAAAGCAAGTTAATGTCATCCTTTTGCTTTATTTTTCTTGCAAAGTGAGAAAAGTGTACTGCTACTAGATTTTTAGTATTAGGATACTTCCATTCAGTTTTCAGGACACCCAACACAATAATAATCACTGACATTTATTAAACTCTTATTAGATAGCAGATTATCTGCTGTATATATATTATTCATAACATATACTTTATATCTTTATAAATTATCATTTTATAAGGCTAGTTTTTGTTGGAAAGTGATGAATTCTGTACTAAAAGTGTTTAATTTGGAAACAACTTGTTTGAAGTAGACCCCTTAGATCTCTTTATGAAATGAATGTATATTTTATTAATAACAATGGTATGCACATGAATTTTGAATTTGTAAATGGTAGTAATTTTACATGTAAGTTAATATTTAAATAAAATTTGTGGAGCTCTAGAAATAACAATATAGTTGTTTAGTAATCTAGGCTTATAGGTTATAAGCTAAATGTTAAACTGTAAATTTGGAGTCTGTTATAGGCTGAATAATGGCCCATAAAATATTCAGGTCCTAATCTCTGGAACCTGTGAATGTTACCTACAAGACACTACAAATGTAATTAAATTAAGTATTTGAGATGATATCATTTGGATTATGTGGGTGGGCCCTAGATGCAATCACGTGTATCTTTATTAAAGGGAGGCAAAAGAAGATTTGACACAGAAAAAGAGGCAATGTGACAACCTTAGGTGGGGTGAGGAGGGAGGGAGGGAAGGGGGAGGGGAGAGAGAGAGAGATGAGGATTTCATGCTACAGTCATTGTACATAGGGACACAAGCCAAGGAATGCTGCTCTAGAAACTGCAAAGGTAAAAAAAAAATCAGATTGCTTTTCTTCCTAGTGCTTCTAGGGAACACAGCCCTGCTGATGCCTTGGTTTCAGTCTAGTGAAACTGATTTTGGACTTCCAGCCTCTAAAACTGTAAGAGAATAAATATGCATTGTTTTAAGCCATCAAGTTTTTGAAAATCTGTTACAGCTGCCAAAAAGAAATTAATACAGTGTTCCCACTTTGATCAATATTATAAAAAAATAAAGGTCATAATTTTAGGTATAGGCCATTATTACAGTTAAAAAATAGATGGGCACTTCAAAACCAAGATAATATTGACTGAATCGATTGCTTTGTTTTTAAATTGATGTGGTATGCAATGAAAAACTGAGCTTATTGCTAATGTACAAGTCCACTTTAATTGAATAGTCCTTGAATAAATTTGGCTCTATTTTTGAATAGTGTTCACTCAGCCTGAGATGTACCAAAGCAATCCTATCTTTGTGGTTTATATCAGGAAGTGTATTTTTCTAAAGGATGTTGTGGAAAAAGATGACTCACATACTTACATGCTAGCTGAATTTTGACCTGAAACTCTTTATAAAAAACTAAAAATGAATAAATTATTATGGATTATCAGTTGTGTGAATTATCAAGGAGTCCATTAGACTGAGATATTTCTAATAGCTTAGCAGTCAATGTAAGAAAACAAAACCTTAGTCTACAAATGCCTCAAGGGTCAGAAATCAAAACTTAAGGACAACTAACAGCCACCTAGGCTTTTCCAATTAAGACAAACTCTTGAGCTATAGCAAATTAAGTCATTTCCTTGCTTTGCTTCTGCCTTTCCTCTGGCTCCTGTCTGTGGAGTGCTCCTACCCACTTCCAGGTTGGCACTACCCAATACAAATCAATTTTTGCTCAAATAAATTCCTAAAATATTTAATATGCCTCACTTTATCTTTTAACAGTTCTGTGCTTATAAATATCTTTATAGATCAGATAGGTTGTCAGCACTTCAATGACTCAGAATATCATCAGATTAACCATTCCATTAAGAATTTGGGGGTTTTCCTGCTAAGGATACTGTATTGACAGCTCAGAGTGTACTCACATCCTGGGAACGACAGAATGACATATTGATCACGCATTCAACTTTACTTAATTTTTCTGGAAGATAAATTCAGTTTCTCAAGAAGTCAACGTGGATGTTGATGGGTTATTTGTAATTTTAAAAAGAGGGAGTCCAAATTAAGGATACAAAAATAAAACATCTTTTAATGAAACAGGTGTTCCCTTGGGTAGGGTTGTGGGGGTTGGGCTGGGGAGTGAAACATTATTTTTCAAAACTTTGGGTAACTCAAAAATGACTGACCCAATTTAGGGTCAGTTTAATGGCCAGTATAGAGGGCTAATAAAAATAAACAACTATCCCTGAAAGTACCAAACCAAATTCTCTCTCAGTGATTTTCAACTTCTGCAAAAGAAGAAAAAAATATCTGTGAATTCTTGTTTGGGAGGATTTTTGGTTTTTGTTTTTTCAACAACAGTAATATATACTTTGGAGACCAATTATTTACTTTTTATTTCCTGGTCACAAATTATTTCTAAGCTTCATCTTTGTCCTAATCTCAACTTTGTAGGCCTTATTTCTTTTATCCATGAATACAAATATTAGAACAAGGGTTTATAAGCATTATATTAGCAGTAAGGATATAAAGCAATTTGCTACACATGCAGCCAATGTTTAAAGCATTTCAAGATGCTAAAGCTTATAAAAGCAAATTATTTTCTCTTTCCAGTTCCACTAAAAACCACTTTCACCAAAATGGTCTTAGAGTAGTGTAGTTACTAAAATAGATACTGCTGAATTAGTAAGTTTATACTCCCCTAAAAAGTATTTAGTAACTCAGCATATCTGCAACTTCTAAATTCCTTCTCTTATAAGCAAAGACAAAGATAACTGGAGGCTAAAATCTAATAGCTCTCCAGACAGTTGTCTATTCCAGTTCACCACTGGATGATCTTTATGGAGATTTTTTTCTATTGCATAACTTGATATAGGAATAAAAAAGGGACAGTAGAAGTTGCAAGGTCTCTTGATTGTTTGTATTAGTACCTATCAGGCCTCTTGGGAATAAAACAAAAAATAACTTTCTGACTGACAGTAGGTTCCTGTGACACAGAGATTAAAGACCCTTAGATGAAGGAATGGGACAATAGTTGATGCCACCTAAGGGAACATGAAGAGTAGTAGTGCTGGGAATGACCAGGGAGCCCCAAAGTAGAATAGGGCTGGGAAACCTTGTCATAGACATTAGGTTTTGCTTGCAGGGTAAATGTTTTCCAAAAAGATCTAGCTGGCTATCATCCAATGCCCATGGTAGGGTTCGGAAGCTTTTTCTGTAAACAGACAGATAGTAAATATTTAGGCTTTGTGCAACAAGATATAAAATTGGAGATATTATTCACATATTTAGATAACAAGAGTGAGAACAAATTTTCATACATACAGTGTTTAATATTAATGATTGAGGATGGATTTTCTCATTCAGAAAAATTCCAATATTGACCTTGAGCTCAAAATATCTCAGTAAAACTGTACCACATCTAAGCAATCAAATTTTAGTGGCATAGGACAAATCAAGATATTCAGTTTCCATTTTCAAAAAAATGTACAGATCTGTCATTGATTAAGTCCAGGAGAGTATATGAAGTTCACTATTGATACTATTGATACTATTGTATTTCATTCAATACCATATAATAGACAAATATTTTCTACAAAATATCTGCTGATGAATAACCACACGCAAAAAAAAAACCTTACATTTTTAAAAGTTTTGTAAATTTGTTTAAGCCTTTTTATGTTCTACACATATCTTCACCATCAGTTGTAACACATCTTAGCACTTTCTACTTCAAATTATACTGAGTTAGTGTTTTTTCAACTTCCTTGACAATATCTCTCCTTTAGCAATTCCACACAGGGTATTCATAGAAGTTAATTCTTCAATCACGTCAAACTCAGCATTGCCTCCTCAAGTGAACAAATAGTATTTATATGTCAACTCATAAAGACCCAAGAAAAAACACTAAAAATCATCTACTTATTTTTTAATTGACTATTAGTGTTTTTACCACTGTCCTTAATTCTTTGAGCAACTGTTCTCACCAAAAGGCTAATAGTTCTAAACAAGTGTGTTTTCTCTAAACACATTTTTAAGTTGTTGCAATCAAACATGACTTAATTAACCCATTAACCCACCATCAGCAAGACTTTTTTTGCTTGGCTAAGAAATGAACCACTTGGAAACCTAATTTGGTGGCAGCCTCATTTTTATTTTTAATTTTTTGTGAAGAAAATCTTCTGCAGTGAGATATTTCATTTTAAATATTCCAATTTTTCTCACCATTGCTTTCCTGTGAGTTGGGAATATTGTGAAGAGTGCTTAGTCTGGTAATGTTGATGTGTATTGTAATTTTTTTAGCACAGGTGTGATGTCAACGCATAATAACAATGTTTTACTACCTGCTATGGACTGCATTATATTGACCCAAAATTCATATATTGAAAGTCCTAACCCCTAATGTGATTGTATTTGGAGATAGGGCTTTCAGGAAGTAATTACAGTTGAAAAAAAAAGGTCATAAAGGTGAGGTCCTAATTATATAGGATTGGTGGCCTTGTATGAAGAAAGAGAGAGAGAGCAAGATCTCTCTCCACATGCATGTATACAGGAAAGATCATGTGAGGACATAGCAAGAAGGAAGCTGTCTGTAACCCAAGGAGAGAATTCACACCACACACTAACCATGCTGGCACCTTGATTTTGAACTTTTCAGTTCAAATGAGACATTAATTTCTGTTTTTCAAGCCACATAGTCTATGGTGTTTTGTTATGGCAGCCCAAACTGACTAATGCATCACCTATTGGGTTGGCCAAAAAGTCCATTTAGTTTTTTTCTGTAAAATAAAAGACACATTTTGTATTGTCACCAATAATTTTATTGATTTGGATATTTTGAGTATGTCAGCTATCTCCCACTATTAGCTTCCAGTGGGTAGAGGCCAAGGGTGCTGCTAAACATCTTCCAATGTGTAAAACAGCCCCACAACAAAGAATTATTTGGCCAAGATGTCAATAGTACCAAGAAACTTCACAAACCACTTTGACATATTTAATCAGTCACAGAACCTTCTCCAGACATTGAACAATTTTTTTTTTGCATTTCAGTTTCATTTTTACCTTTCTTGAAATAATGAAGCGTAATACACCAAAAATGTTACCTATTTTCTTCCATCTTCAATTTTAAAATGGCTGCACAAAAATTCACCAATTTTGATATTTTTAAATGCACATTGATATGTCAGCTGTCACAATAGAATCTAACAAAATTGTTTCTAATGAAGTTAAAGACAACTAAGTACTACTAGAGCCATTGTATGGAAACAAAATAAATGAATTTTTTGGCCAACCCAATGATTAGCTAACCAAATAATCTGCACCCTAATGTGACTAAAAAGCACAACAATCAAAGTGCACTTTCCTTTTCTTGTTTTGACATTATGCATGAACACTGGTAATTTTTTTAAAGCGTTGTGGTATGGAAATATTCACGACACTTTAAATGCTGTAGAGTTATAAATGCATCACTGTTTTTATAGTGCACTAATGAGCTATGCAAAGAGGAGAGAACCACATTATCTCTGTTTTCAACTACTCTGGTGTTGTAGCTCAAAAGCAACCAGAAATGATGCATAAACAAATTAGCATAATTATGTTCTAATAAAACTTTTATTTATGGGCATTGAAGTTGGAATTTATATAATTTTCACATTACAGGAAATACAATATTTTTGTCTTTTGATTTTTTTCCCTCACCATTTAAAAATATTAAAAACCTTACTAGAAAAAACATGGGGGAAAACTTCATGATATTGTAGTTGACAATGATTTCTTGGATATCACGCCAAAAGCAGAGGGAACAAAAGAAAATAAATAGACAAATGAGACTATGTCAAATTAAAAACATTCTGTGTATCAAAGGATACAATCAATGGTAAAAAAGAAGCCTATGGAATGGAAGAAAATATTTGCAAATCATCTGATAAGGGATTAATATGTAAATAACTCAAAGAACTTAACAAATAAAAACACCCCAATTGAAAAATGGGCCAAAGTCTTGAGTGGACATTTCTCTGAAGATGGTATACAAATAGCCAGCAAGCATATGAAAAGATGCAAATCACTAACCATTAGATAAATGCAAATCAAAACCACAATGAAATATGACCTCAAACCCTTTAGGATGGCTATTATTTAAAAGAAAAACATAAATAACAAATGTTGATGAGGATGTGGAGAAATTGGAACCCTTGTGCACTGTTAGTGAGATTGTAAAATGGTGCTGTATATGGAAAACAGTATGGTGGTTCCTCAAAAAGTTAAAAATAGACCTACCATATGGTCTAGAAATTCCACTTCTGGGTATATTCCCAAAAGAATGTCATAAGACTCTCAAAAAGATAGTTGTGTACCCATGTTCACAGCAGCATTATTCACAATAGCTGAGTGGTGGAAGCAACCCAAATATCCATGGAAGAATGAATGAATGGGTAAATAAAATTGGGTATATACCCTACAATGGAATGTTATTCAGCCTTGAAAAGGAAGGAAATCCTGTCACATGTTACAACATGGGTAAATCTTGAGGACAGTATGCTAAGTGAAATAAGCCAGTCATAAAGAGAGGAGTAGTGTATAATCCCATTTATGTGAAAAATGTAAAGTAGTCAAATTCATAGAAACAGAAGTAGAATGGTGGTTATTGGGGGCTAGAAAATGAAGAGTTGCTGTTTCATGAGTAAAGTATTCAGTTTTCTGAGAATATACCTAACACTACTGTACATTTAAAAAATGATTAAGATGGTAAATTTTGTCATGTATTTTTAACACAATTAAAAATTAAAAAATATTTTGCCCTGGCTGGTGTAGCTCAGTAGATTGAGTGCATGCCTGCGAACCACAGGATCACAGTTCGATTCCCAGTCAGGGCACATGCCTGGATTGCAGGCCAGTTCCCAGCAGGGGACACATGAGAAGCAACCATACATTGATATTTCTCTCCCTCTGTCCTTCCCTTCCCCTCTAAAGATAAATAAATAAGATGTTTAAAAAATGTTTAAAAATATTTTAGATTACGTGCCATACAAAAATAGACAGCAGGCAAGACTTGGCTTGCAAGTTATAGTTTGCTGACAATTTTTTTCTGACCCAGCCTCAGGAAAGTTCTCCCAGGTTCCATTCCTAACAAAACTCCAAAACTATAAGGTTCAGAAGCCTAATAAAACATCTGCAACACCAGTGGGCAAAAGGCTCTTTCCTCTTAGGAAAATTGACAGTGAGTACAGTGATGAAAAAGCTAACAGAGTTGAAACGAGAGATATTAAGATTGGATAGTAGATGGGAGAGTGGTGTGGGTAGCCATATCAGGAGAGAATGTATAATTAGTGAAGAATTTGAGAGCCTGCTTGAGGAAGAAGAGGGAGTGTGGATATGGACAATTTATTGCTCATCTTACACACATGATGGCATAGTTTAGGTAAGCAACCGTTATTCATTCATTCACTGTGTAAACTTGGGCAAGTAAATTCCCCCCTTGCCATATCTGTAAAAAGATGAGGGTTGGACAGGATCCCTAGTGCCCTTCCCAGCTCTAAAAACCATGGAACTCTATAGCATGAAGCTGATGAGGTACCAATGACTATCCCTTCATTTTAAGAGTTTTTAAGACTTTCTATGTCTCCTGTTTTAATAGATAGATATTTGTTTATTCTAGTAAGTAGTGGTAAAAAATTAATTCCAGTCTATGCAGTCCCAACTAACTCCATTTGCACAGCTGGGCTTTCTCTTGATACCTGACATTCTCCTTCCCCTGGGAACCTGAGAACATAGTGCAGAAGGGCAGGGAATTAGGAGCCGTTGTTAACTCCAATCTCTTAGTTCCATAGTAGCTATCTTCTCTTGTTAAAAAAAAAAAATCTCTGAAGTCTCTTTCAGTTCTTTAATAAGAATGTGTGGGGAATAGGCTTTGTTTATGAAAAGAATGCAAATCTCAGTGTTCATTTTGAAAATCATCATTATGTGTAATAGCCTTGTCAAAAACATCAATAGCAACATTCTTTGAGCTTAACAAAAAAGTCCTCTCCTTAATCAGCAACTGCTAAAGGAAAAGCAGGAGTTCAAAGGGAGTCATAAACAGAGCTTCCCCCTTCCAGTTGTTCATCAGGCACTGTTCTCTAAAAAGAAAGAGGATCTTGGCCCTCAGGGTGTTTGAGGGGAGGGCCTTTAACCATTGGATTACTGCAGTAGCTATCTCCTTTGCTTTCCAGTTTGCAGCTGTCTTGTGATATGTTTATTTGAATCTCAGCCTCAGAACTGACTTACCTTTGTTTCTGGCCCAAGGAAGCCCTAGTCAGAATGGAAAAGTTTAGCCACACTGTTCAAGTTAAATACATTGCAGTGAGAAAACATGAACTTCAGGACTCTGGGATCGGGTTAGATTTTTCAAAGTAAACGTCTTTTTCCGTGTTGTGCTTTTGTTTACTTCTGTGGCTGGTGGTCATATTAACCTCACAGTTGCTTAGAAATTTTCCTGAGCTAACTTAAATATCATGATATTTTGTCTAAGAAAAAGGAAATTAAAAACCCATTGGATCTCTCTGTGCATCTATTGCCATGCTAGGGCTTCAATGATAATGATGATGATAATAATTATTAATAATGATATATTCATAAGTAATGCATGTATAAGATGTGATTGGTTATATACTTGCACATACATATTCCTATTTAACAAAGAAGCCCTGTGAAGTAGACAGAGTGAGAGTTTTCTCCCCATTTTACCATTGATGAAACTGAGGTTCAATGAGGTTAAGTTACTTGACCGAGTTAGTGGTTAAGCCAAAACTGAATAGCTTTTTGTAGAACATAACACTGCCTACCTTTTTTTCAGGAAAGCTGAGATGTTGTGTGGCAAACTCCAGCCAGCAGAGCCCACCTGCTGTGGCTGACTATGAGAATAAATGCACAGGCAACAGCAATCCTGTGGAGAAAAAGGGAACAGCATGGCTACTCTCTCAAGGGGAGAGTGCCTATGAATGCCTCGGCCACTCCCTCAAGAGAAGAGTGCCTCAACCCTTGCCTAGACAAGCTTTTATTGTTTTTCTCAGGTCTTACATCAGAAAAAGATTTATTACTTATTACATAGAATATTATTGTCTACATTTTAGGTACAACCAAGGAAATGAAAATAACATGCAGAGGGGAAAGGTGATGAGCTGATTAGCTCTGTCCTTGGGAAAATTCATACAGGCTTTGGATATTACCTTGAAGATAGACAATACACATTTGTTGTTTTAGACCAGAGTGATGGAGTCCTAGAAAGAGCATGCCATAACAGTCTGTATGCATTTTCTAGGCCTGATTCCCATGGGAAAACTCAATTTGAAGTTCTGGCTCCTGTCCACCACTTCACTTCTGTAGGTTTTCCATACAGAGCTGAGTCACATTTGCCAGACTAAAACAAACCGGTCCCCTACATGTTGCTTCTGACAGAGTTCAAATCCAGCCTGTAGGTAAGAGGAGTTGTTAAAAGCAAAAAATACTCACTGGTTGGTAAGAACTACTGGCTTGAGCCCTTTCAATGGTTGGATGTCTGAGTTGCATCAGCATGGACGAGTCCCTCTGGGGTGCAGCTGCCCTGGTGCCTGCCAACTCCCTTATGCAGGCTCCCATCTGCATGCCTCCAGATGACAAGAGCTGAGATGGCATCAGCTAGAGGGGAAACAGCAGCTTTAGCAGCAAGAATGACACTTTAGAGTGCAAATATGTGGTTCTTAGCTGAGCCCTCCCTGCCAGCACTGTTGACCACTGCTGGTCAGCACCATGAGCATGTCAACCTTGCCAATATGTCATACTACTTATTAAATAGTTTTAATATCATCCAGACTTATAATCAAGGCAAGCCAACAGCAAAGCTGTAAAGTAGATCCCTATCATTTGTTTTGTCCCCACAATGGGTGCTCCACCTCCCCCCCCCCAGTAAGTGTCTGGATCCTCAGAATTCCCCTCCCTTCCCCCACAGTAGGCTTCATTTTACTTCATTTCACTTTACTTCACTTCATGGCGATATCTGGGCTGGATCTCCTCAGGCTTTTCCTCCCTTCCTTGTACCATATCCACCTGGCTAAGGTGTAAGAGCCTGACTTTTGAAAGTGTTAGTGACAACGGGGACATCTTCACTGATGGTATTTCAGGCCCGGTGGAAAGTGAGACAGGAGTTATTTTTTGAGAACTGTTTTTTCTGCCATGGATCTATATCATGTAATAAACACTTACAAAACAAGGTGGTTTGTGATTGGTTAGTGCCTACAATGAATATTGAAAAATTTCTAAGATCCATTTTTGATGTTTGAATACCTTCTATTCTAAAAGAAAATAGAGCAATATAATTAAATAGAAGAAGTGTGTTTGGGAGAAGGGCATTTCTCCCCAAAGGGAAAACTCTTAAAATGGACATAAGATTGCCATATTATGTGGTTAGGAGCACAGGCTTTCAATTTCTTTTTATAAATGACAAGGAAATAAAGAGAGGAGAAACCTATAGATTAAAAGAGGCTTAAGAGACATATTAACAAAATGCCATTATATGATACGGACCTTGTTTGGATTATGATTCAAATAACCTACTGTAGAAAAAAAAATGAAACAATTGAGGGAATGTGACAAGTAATAGGACAAAAGCCACTTTCTCAGGCCCTCTTTCCCAGAGCTGGCTGGACCCCACAAACTATGACTGACCCTAATTTTTCTTTGCGCCTTTATTCTCAAGACTAGAAAATTATTGGTAGTGCCCTGAAGGCACAGAGGCTCCAGGAACTTGTGAAATAAGACATACCATACCACAATGACCAGACAAGATAACATCATAACATCAAAACAAGATGCATCCCAACTGAAACATCTAGCTCTGGATGTCACCAGAAAGCCTTAAGGAATTAAGATTGACTTTTTAAAATTAGTTTTTATTGTTATTCTATTACAGTTGTCCCAATTTTCCCCCCTTTGCCCTCCTCCACCAATGCCATCCCCAAGGCTGACTTTTGAAGCCAATAAGAGCCCCCCTGGACAAATGGCCTGGTACCTTGCTTGGTCATGTGGTTCATAGCAGTCTTTCCAGGTAAGGAATGAAGGTTGCTCTCCTGAAAAATGGCAAGAAAGTAACCTGAAGACATTTTAGGGACCTCAAAAACTTACAGAATCCACCCAAACTAATAGTATTTCAGGCAAAGTCAGATGGCAACTGCATGGCTTGATTTCCTTGCCCTGAGAGGCTGACTAACGCTGAATACGAAGGTTTCTTGTAAAATTCCAGCAAAGCAGATTTGGAGGAGCCTATATGATCATTTACTATTCTGTGTTCATGCAAATAATCAGGCCAAATTGAAACTGGACTTAATGCAAGCTCTTTGATAAAATGAGGGTGATTTTAGGGAAAGAGATTATGTTTCAATGGAAATCATAATGTCCAATTGTTCCACACAACTGAATTAAATCTTAATTTTCTACTTTCCTTCCAAGCCAATGTTTCATTTTTCTTTCATCCCTTGACTTGGAATTATTGAGAGCTACTGATGTAGTTTCAGCCATACAGAATTCATCTACTACCCCACCTTCCCCTTTTAGGAATTTCAAGGCCAATATCTAGTCCTGGTTTTTCCTGGCTGACTCCTTTCCTAAGTCCTATTGCAGCTCTTCTCTTTATTGTCACTTTCAGGCCATGCCTCCTAAGATGTCTTATGTCTTTCATCCAACAAAGCATCCAAGCTCTAGGAGACTCCTTTTGCAAATGACTTCCATCCACAGGTCTCACCTCTTGGGCTCCAGTTCTACCCTCTCTCTCTTAATGACCCATACCCGGACCCACAGGCAGGGAAAAATCTACATTCATAATCCTCAGGAAGTAGTTCCAGAAGAAGAGACCTTTGTCCCTACTCCCCAGAACCAGAATAGGTCCAGGTTATTAAGAATAAATTCATCTCAAAAACCAGAAGAGGAAACAATAGTACAAAATCCACTTTCTCAGGCCCTCTTTCCCAGAGCTGGTTGGATCCCATCAAGTATAACTGACTCTAATTGTTTTATGAACCTTTATGGTCAGGACTAGAAAATTGCTGGAAGTGTCCTCAAGGTGTGGAGCTCCAGGAACTTACAGAACAGGACATACCAGACCACAACAATCAGACAAGACCCCACACCCAAAAATAACATTGAAGCAAGTCGAAACCTATACACCCATACAAGACCAACAGAAATATCTTGCACTATAACCTCTCAGGGCTAGTGCTGGTGCATGTCTCTGCATCTAGCCCTTTCACTCTCTTGGGAAAGTAAAATAAAACTTTACTCTTTGAACTTTCTTCTCTTTGTGAATTCTTTCACAACTCATGCCACTGACCACCCTAACAAGTACTAGACATTTGATGACACTAAGAAATGATTGATTATTATACTTGGTGTTATTATGTTATGTTTTTTAAATGTCTGCTTCTTTTGAAGATATACTTGTGTACTAAAATATTTCCAACTAAAAACATGACATCCTCTGTGCATGTGTGTGTGTGTGTTGGATGAGACTGGGCCAGGTATGGATGAAACAAGACTGGCCATGATTTTGATAATTGTTTAGACTGGGTGATGGACCCATGGGGATTCATTATACTATCTTATCTACTTTTGTTATGTCTTAACATTTTAAATAATAACAAAGGCTGAAAAAAACAGAGCACAACGTTGAAGACAGACCTTCATGAATGTGAATCTTGGCTCCACTTCCTAGCCATAGAATGTCTTTAGAGAGGTCACCTTTCTGACCCTAAATGTCCTTATCTTTAAAGTGGTGATCATGTGAAGATTGAATGAAATAATATATGTAAAGAAGTTCACACAGAGCCTGGCACATAGTAAACAGTAGATCTTATTATAGTCCAATTATTTTGCCCAGTTTTATAAACCCATAATTGCAGATACTAAGAGAGTTTATGCCCTAAGAAGTTCTTAACCACTGAAATAGATTAGTTTTACAATACACAATGTGCCTACTGCTCTTTTCCAAATGGAAGCTTATCTGGGGAAGAGAGGCTATGGTAGCAGCAAAAGTGGAAATAATGGCAAAGATTCAGACACTTGGGCCCAGGAAATAAGAAACTCTTGCTTTGAAGCTCTGAGTCTTTAAAAGCATCCCTGAGAACACATGGCATCTGATATTTCTTTTGTATCTGCTTCCTCTTTGCCATTCCTCATGTACTGACAACCCCATAGTAAATGTTGAATGAGTAATCAATAAATTCTTCTCATACTTCCTCAGAATACAGAGAGGAGAAAGTATGGTTGCTCCTGAAGCAAGAATAAGGGTCCATTCTTGATATGGTCTTTATGTGTCACATAGGACTACAGAACTCGGCAATAGTACTTTAATTCTTTTTTGTAAATTTATTTATTTACTTTTAGAGAGGGGGGAAGTGATAGAGAAAGAGGCAGAGAGCACATCAACATGAGAAAGAAACATCTATCTGTTGCCTCGTACATGCCCCAAATGGGGACCAAACCCACAATTCAGGCATGTGCCTTTACTGGGAATTGAACCAATAACCTTTTGCTTTGTGAGATGAAACACAACCAACTCAGCTACACCTGTCAGGGCAATTCTTTAATTTTTTAAACAAATATTTACCAAATGGTTACTATGTACAGTTCTCTCTTAGGTACTTAACATACATTATCTGAATATCTGGCCCCAACTCCATTTTAGGTAGACTGAGGTTAGAAGAGATTAAAGGGTTTGCCCAGGGTTGTACAGCTATTACAGTAGCAAAGCTGTTATTTATTTTGAATGTAGAGTTATCAGACTCAGCAACCATGTTCCCTTAATTAGCTTGACAATAGTAACAATTGCACTATGTATATCAAAACATCATGTTGTATACCATATATATGCAACTTTTATTTTAAAAATAAAGATATAATTATAAAGAAACCATGTTATTTACTTCTAAGTCTTTACTGTAACTGCATATCCATCATCAGAATGAGGGGGGTGCTAAGAAGGAGGGTGTTCTAGATAATATTTTTCTCTCTCTGAGATTCATGAATATCTCAAAGATTTCTTCACAGTATGGTTTATTTATGGTGCTAAAGCTGTTTATTGATAGTTTATTTATGTGAAAATAGAAAAGCTGCTTTAGTTATGCAGGGTGCTACATTGGTTTCCATATTGTTTTAATGAATTTTAAAGATACACAAAACCCAATCCTTGTTTTGCTGTCAGGTCATCAGTGCTTCCTGAGGCCTTGTGGCCTGTGTAGAGGAGAAAGTTTCAGAAAAAAAGAGGTCCTTCATGTTTGTTTTACACCGTGATCATGTTGTACATGAAGGCCCAGGATGTGTGGCAGCAATGTGGGCTCCATTGAGCTGACAGGGAGGAAGAGGTTGGCTGCTAGACAAAAATGACCCTTGCCACCTGTGAGTCATTACAGGCTTGCTGAGCCCAGCCAATTTACCTGCTTCAAAAAAGATCTTTATTTGTCCTTCTATTCTTGTCAAAAGCTGTTGTTATTTCCTTTTCTGTCTGGAGACACCGGAAACTGCATCCAGGCAGTACAACCACACTGGCGATTTGTGCAACCCCCAACTCACCATGGTGAAACCTATCTTAGAATTCCCATGGTTTGGCTTTTTCTTCCTATTGGAAAGAAAGCACCATCTTTCTCACATTTCTACAGCTTCAACTATTCCAATTCTTTGTTGGATCAGCAAGCAGCTTGGGATTTTGGGTAAATGAAAAGTGCTATCCTGGTGGTTCTGATATCATTAAGTGGTTGTTCTGGGAGACATATGGATGCCCAGCATCAGAAACTCTTAGAGCTGCAGAGGCCTCAGAAACTGCAGAACTGGGGACCAAACTGGAATGACACAACTTGGTTGTTAAAGGTTCATTTGTTCATTCATTCTTCACTTTATTATTTTATTCCAGAAACACCTCTTAAATGCCTACTAGATGTCAGTGCCTTGGCTCCACCCTCAGGAAGCTCTCATCCTGAGAGAAGGAGTAGATAGACAAGTAAATAGTCATAATATAGTGCATCCAGTTCTGTGAAAGAGAGCCAGTATCAAATAGTGGTTTAGAAAGTACATTTTAAAATCAAACAGTCCTGGTTTAAACCCCAGCCTTGCGATTAATTTCTTGTGTGAATTTGGGTAAGTTACAAAACCTCTTCAGTTAATTCTAGAGAACAGGGATAATGGATGTATGTAGGTACATAGTAGTGGAGTAGCACAGATGGCTAGCAGAACCTCTATGTCTGACTACTGGGGTTCCAGAAAGCCAGGAAGTTGTAATAAGCTAGCAAGATATAATTTTATACTTAAAAATATCCTTTTGGTGAGGTCAGGCAACAGGGAGGTGGATTACTGGAAAAGGGACATTTGTTCATTGAGACTGAGGAGTTATCAATGAGGGCTGTGATTCAGGATCAGAATTCTAATCCACAGAAGGACTTGGGAAGGAAAGCTGACCTTAGTCCCAGGAGAAATATATGGCTGAGTTTACAGAAGAAGTGTATAAAGTAGGACTTACAGACAGGGATGGAGGCAAAAACAATACATGGGTAAATCACCTATATTTTAGGTAGTAACTAGAATATGGAGAAGACATGAAGCAGGACAGGCATCTGGCTAACAGTGCTTGGGTTGGCAGGCATGGCAGTCTTAAGAGTTACCTCTGATCTCTGACCACTGCAAGAGTGACCATATTGCTGCTATGCTCTGAAATTATCATGGCATTTGAAGCTAGGCCATAAATTCTATGGGCTGCTCCTGGTCAGTAAATGAGCACAGCACGAGTATTAGATAGGATTCTTTCATTGGAGACACTGAACTCCTTTGACTGGTGACATTGTCTTGAGGACTCCCAGATGGCCAAAACTTTCCTTAGAACTGCATGTACTAGGACACTTCCCCTTGACCTACCTACTTCACTTTCCTTCTTCCTCTCTCTCTTCTGCCCTCCCAGTTTCTCTCCCTCCCTCCTTCCCTCCCTTCCTTCCTTCTTTCCTTTACTCAGGGTCAGACTTGCATTGCATTGCACTGTACACCGTGGCTCTCCCAGGCTCTCCTATCTCCCTCCCCATTTTCTATCACCAGGGTTGCCCCTAATAAATTTCGTGTGCTTTTAATCCTGTATTTTTGCCTGCTTCTTGAAAGACCTGGACACATGTGGGACCTCAATTTAAAAAATACAGTTGCAATGACAAGTATTTCATTGGACATTTAGCCCAAAGGTTTTCACATTTCATTCCATGAAGAACAGATTCATTGGCTTGACCTCAGGGGCCAGCCACAGTTATAGGCTTCAAGAATACAGTAATTGAACAAGATGAACAAGATGCCCTTATGAAATTTGTCAGAAAAGACTGCAGACATTAAGCAAGTAACAGAGAAAATATTTTTGTTCTTATGTTTTTAAACTAGTGATGTAAGTCCAAAACCCTTACCATGCTAAGAAGTTTTTGTGAACTGGCTCCTACTTACTCCTCCAGCCTCTTTTCTCACCATAACTATATTGCACTTTGCACCACCTAGCATGAAATGCCTGCAATTCCCAGAACTCTCCATTTCCTCCTCACCTTTGGACTTTTGCCCAAGCTGCTCTTCACCCACTAGACTTAGGCTACATCCATCCACCGGGCTTAGTTCAGGCATGCCCACTCTGGGAAGTCATCCCTGAGCAACCAAAGGTGTTCCTCTTCTGTGCTTGCATTGCACCTTCAACTCTTATTATTGATTTCATTATAGGAAAGTAAGTGAAAACCTACATACAGAAAAGCAAAAATGATGCCAGGCACAAGAAATACATATTCTTTCTTTCCAGATCAGTTGGCTCATATTTAAAAAGTGGTATCTTGCCCTGACCAGTGTGGCTCATTTGGTTGGGCACCATCCTGCAAAGCCAGAGGTCACCAGTTCGATTCCTGGTCAGGGTACATGCCTGGGTTGTGGGTTCATTTCCTGATTTGGGCATGTACAAGAGGCAACTGATCAATGTTTCTCTGTCACATTGATTTTTCTCTCCCTCTCTTCCCCTCTCTCTGAAAATAAATAAATAAAATCTTTAAAAAATGAAAATAAAAAATAAGTGGAATCTTAGCTGTCTATGCTCAAGCCAAACTTGTCCTACATTTTGTTGCAGAGATTGCTCACTGCCTACCCAATATCTCTTCTCCTCTGCCTCTTCACTGTAATAATATGCTCAGCTAAAAATATCTATACTTCTTAGTCTCTTGCAAATAGAAATATGCAATAAGATACAAGTAGAAGTCATAGGGTGGAGCTTCTGGGAAGGCTTTTTTGCTTTTGACCCTCCCTTCTACCAAAATTTAAACATTTGAATGTGTTGCTTAAAGTTCCAGAAGACATCTTGGGACTGTGAGGGAAAGGTCAAGAGAATTACAAACAGCTCTGACATTCTTGAGCTGCTAAACCAACACTAGCAACCACCTACTTTTGGACTTCTCATTACATGAGAGAAATAAATCCTCATGTTTCACCCACTGTGATATTTTTTTTTACTTACAGATTAATGCAAATCTGAACTGATTCATCTAAACAAGTTCTCTTTCCTTCTCCTTAACAGTATTCATGCCTGGAATGTTGTTCTTCCTCCCCACCAGACTTTCACCTAAATCTCTGCCCATCAAAATCTTATCCTTCATTGAAGACCCAATTTGAACAACGCAAGAGTTGATCTCATCTTCTCCAAGACTTGCTATTTCTCTCTTTTGACTCATCCCTATTGCAATTTATCTGGACCTCTTTTGTGAAGAATATATATATATATTCTGAATATATATATATATATTATATATTCAGAATAATATATATATATATTATATTCAGAATATATATATATTCTGAATATATATATTATATTCAGAATAATATATATATTATATATTCAGAATAATATATATATTCTGAAGAATATATATATATGTTCTGATATATATATATCATGTGATATGTATTAATGCTCTTAATGGTGTTGTATATTTCTTTATATTTTTGCAATGAATAGAAGAGACACTTACCTATAGAAGATATTCAATAAATCCTTGGTGAATTAAATATAAATATTCAATAAAAGCATAACCTCTGCACACACACAGGCACACTCATTTAACCATTCACTACAGTATTTTTTGGAATAAACTTGGGTAGAATGCAAGAAATGAAATAAATAAAATGATATGTTATTTAATTAATTTGGAAAACAAAATTATTCACATGACAATGGAGGATTGACTTCTGTTTAATTTTATATTGAAAATTCTTTCGTTGCAACTCTTATTTATTGAATGTCTCCACCACAAATTCATAGTGCCATGAACAGGGCTGAATTAATATAAATGAGGGTTTGAGCTGGGAATATCATGACCAGACCTGAAATGTAGAGACAAAAGACCATGTGAATGTGATAAGATTCTGAAATAAGTTGAGAACAGGGAAAATAGAAGGGAAAAACAAGCCTGTTCTATTGACCCAGACTCTGAGAACAGGCAAGTAAATGCTATTAAAGGTATGTTATTCCTGCTCATACCAGATATTGGAATTTTCTTGAATATTACAAGTCCCACAATGACATAGATGAACAATTACCATGAGATAAACAGCTGAGAAGAGCTCATTAAAAAGAAATATCATCACACCAAAAGAAACTTCCTTCCTTCTGCTCACTGAGCAATTTGTTGTCGTCTATCACAGCCTTAGTCACATTGGATTGTAATCACTTATTTACATTTCCCTCCTAATTTTAAGTGTAAGAATCACATATTATTCATCTTTGTGTCCAGTCATTATGCCTAACATATAATAGACACTCACTAAATGATTTCTGATAGAAACTTTACTTGTCTACAACATTTAGAATTATTAACCATAGCCTTTTTGAAATACACTCTCTTTGCTTTCTTTATTTTTAATCCTCACCTGAGGACACTTTTTTCATCAATTTAGTGTGAGGGGAATGGAGGGAGGGAGGAAGGAGGGGAGAGAGAAAGAGACAGAGAGAAACATGGATTGGTTGCCTTCTTGTATACACCTTGATGGGGGAATTGAACCTTCAACCTGGGTATGTGCCCTGACAGGGAATTGAACACAAGGCCTTTCATTTTGTGGGATGATGCTCCAACCAACTGGGTCACACCAGCCAGGGCCCTTTGCTTTCTTGACACTTGATTATCTTCATACTTCATTCTCCCCACTGTTCAGTCATTTTCAGTTTTCTTTGCTGATTCTTCTTCCCTCCAACTGTCCTTTCGGTTCTTCCAGGTACAGTTCTTTTTTCCTCTCTTTCATTCTTTTATCTCAAAAAATTATTAGCACCTTTTCTCTTTGAATATATCATTTCTTTATCATCTTTATACTCTTGTCTTCTCAAACTTTGTTAAGACATGTATTAGACCTCCTTATGCCACTGTCAATGTCTCATCTCAATCTCTTTCAGACACTTTTCAGTATCTTTGTCTCTTTGTGTTTCTGACTATATAATTTCATCTGCCTTGTTTTCCAGTTCACAAATTCTCTTTGTCTCTCTGTTTAATCCATAAAAGGAGGTTTTATTTTGTACTTAAATATTTTTCATTTCTCAGAGTTCCATTTGATTATTTTTTTAAATTTTATTTTAATTGTTATTCAAGTACAGTTTTCTGTCTTTTTCTCAAATCTGCCATTTAGCTTCCATATTTTTCTTAATCATCATTAAATTCCATTTTATTTCTTTTAGCATATCAAACATATTTTATATTTAATATCTGATCGTTTTTATATTTTCAGTCTTTGTGAATCTGTTTCTGCAGACTCCCACTAAAAATGACTTGTTTCTTTGTAAATTTAGTAATTTTATTTTTCATTGTGATCTCATGCTCTTTAGAATTTTACCTCCATGGATTCTTTGAAGCCACTTTAAAATTATTTCATTTACTGCTGCAGTGTGCCTGCAAGCACTATCAACCAAGGAACACTATAAAGTAATGTTTTGGTTTGGTGGTTTGGAGACACGGACATAGTATTCTGCTCCCCAAAATGCCTGAATGTGGGTGTATGTTTAGGAATTCTTAGCAGAAATAATTTTTCTCCAAACTCTCTTGCCTAATGGAGAGGCAGTATTTTCCAGGCCACTCAGGGAGGTAGTTACATGTAGAGAATTTTAGCTTTATTACAGGGTCCTCAGTCAACCCAAATACCTTGCTTGCGTCTCAGGCTTTATCTCCTGTCTCTGTTCTTACCACACAGTCCTTGAATACTGAGTCTAGGCCACCAGGGACAAGCAGATACTCCCAAGACAAACTCTGTCTTTAGTAGCTGTAAATAAAATCAGGCTTGATTGTTTCCTCTAACTGTTCCTTTTACTTCAGCTCTGCTTCACTTTAAAAACAGCATTTACACTATTTTATCTAGCTTTTTAAGTATTGTTATTAGGAGGAACTTCTCCACACACTTACCCTATTTCCAGAAACAGAAACTGTTCTCTTAGTTAATGTTCTCCCTGTGTAGTCTCATCCTCTTTTTAGACTATATTTTCTCCCTGGGTAACTATCAAATGTATAGTTCACTAAGATTATAACTATAAAAGGTAACTATCAAATATTTTCCTTGGGCTTTAGATATAGCTCAGAAATGCCTCCTGTATATCCCCATATGAATCATGCCCCCTCCCCAATTTTATTCTTTGTCCTGTATCCTTTATTTTAGTTAGGGGCACAATAATCTACCTAATCCATCAGGCTAAAAATGTTGGTATCCTTCTGAAATTATCTCTCCCACATACTCACTCAGCTGCCAACTCTGGTGATTTCTAGCTGCACTTCAAACTAGCTGCTTCTCCCCAATTCCCTATGAAAACACCTGGCTTCAGGCTCTTACCCTCACTTAGACAGTATCTGTGGTCTTTGGCCTCTAATCTATTTGGTACCTATACCATTATTGAAGGTGCCACCATAATTCTCTTTCCAAATCACAAGTCTGATCACATCATTTGCCTACCCAGAAAATCACTATTGAATTTGCATTGCTTATTATGGAAATAATGAAATCCTGACTTCTTAACACTGTGTTCAAGGTACATGATAATGGGGTGCCAATCTTTACAGCATTTTAATTGTGACACTTATTCTATGATGCATGTAATATTCTAGTTACACTATACTTGGCATTCTGTGATTTAACTCCTCTACCTGAAATACTCTTTCCTTCACCTCCACCTTCCAAAATCCTACTTTTCATTTAAAGCCCAGTTCAATTTTTGTTCCTTCCATAAATTTTCCCCACAAATTAATTGCTCCTGAATATGTACTCCCAAAGTAGTTTGCTTTTTCAGGAACTTACCATACTGTGCCTTTTATTAATGGTTATTATTCATATTTCTTCCTCTTACCAGATGCTAAGTCCTGGAAGGGACTAGAGCAGAGTGGTTACACATTCTGGCTTTGGAGTCAAATAAATGAGGCTCAAACATTGATTCCACCACTAGCTGTGTGACTTTGGGCTTAACTCTCTTGAATCTCAGTTTCCTCATCTATAAAAGGGGTTATACATTAGTGTTAAGTTACTAACTCACATAAAGCCATAGCACAATGCCTGGCATAGAGTAACTACACAATAAATATTAGCAATTATTAACTCAAGACAGAGGCTACTGCCTGTTCATCTTTTTTTATCTCTCTAACACTTCCTCTAGCCTCTCCTCTTCCCTCCCTCCCTACTTCCTGTTCTAGGGCATAAACCAGTACCTAACACAGACTAAATATTCAATAAATTCTTCTTGACTGAATGCTGAAAATATCATACAGTTTTTGTGTGAAACATTTAATTCACTCTGGCTAGAAACAGTTGACATTTGTATGAGACACTAACAGACGATTGCTTATGGGCTGTCCCTGCAAGACATATCAATGGAACATCCTGTGTAAGCACCAAAGAGCAACCCCTTTCAGTATTGTTAGAATAACTTGACTTTACCAGGAGTGGTGAAAGAGAAAGGAGAGGTTTCACATCCTAGGGAAGTATTCAGAACTTAATGAGAAGTGTAAGCTGAAAAAATGACCCTGTTCTTTGAAAACCAAATGCAGCCACTGAATATAATAAGCCTTACTCACAGCCTAGGCCATATGTGAGCAACAGGGGCCAGAGTTTTGAAAAATCTTTTTCTAGGCCAGTGGTGAATTTTGAATCATTCTCACTTATCATTTTACTCTCTATAATCATGCATATTTGTCTTTTAAATCTTCATTCTCAGCATACTTATTAACCAAAATTCCTGATAAAACCAGTGAAATCAAACGAATTGCTTGCGGCTAGATATGAAGTTCACCTCCCCTCTACTTCTTGTTTCAGCACCAAAAGTATGTATATGAGTAACTTAGATTTCTTAATGCTACCAATATTCCAAAATGATCACTGTTTACTTGGATTTTGTATTCTTTCTTTTCTATTTTAAAAACATCCTATATTTTATGTCATACCTGTTCTAATATTATTAGTAAGATTTACATTAAGGTGAAATGTTTGTACATTACAACTTTTGTTTTTTAACTCTTCTTGAAATATATCTTATATAACTGAAAATTTATCAAAATTCTCAAATAATGTTATATGTATTTCCAATTTTATGTTTTATGAATTTGGGAATGATTTACATTTTTGTTGCTTTAAACTAACTACTTTAGGAATGTTGAGCTTTATCATTCAAAGATGATAAAAGTGGAATTTTCCTTTAGTCTAATAGTGAAGACGACTCAGTGGTATCCTTGATCTCTGATTATTGCCTCTTGGGTAAAGAAATATGGAAAAGTTCAATTATATGATGTACTTCATGTGAATGCCTGACCCCCAGCTCCACTACCCAATACTACACACACAAAGAATTCAATTAAAATACTTTGTTCTTGAAACTGAAGTTTATACATGGCTACCTGACTGATCTTTATTTATTTATATAACCCTTGATTCTTTTATTGCTATCTCTTCCATTGGAAAAACCAGTGGACCAGGATACAGTTGATGTTATTCAGTTCCATCTCCTAAATAGTTTTTTTCATAGTATCTGCCCCCTCCTCCCTAAAACCTACCTTGCTCTCAGCTAGCTGTCAAGTAATCACTGACAAGGTCTTGGCTGATAAGGCTTTTAAACCAGGGAATTCCAAGGTGTGTGGGCGTGTGCGTGTATGTGTGTGTGAGAGAGAGAGACAGAGAGAGAAAGGGAAGGAGAAATACAGGAAGGAAAGTGGAAAATATTGGGGCATGGCTGAGGCAATTATCTTGGAGAGCTACAAAATGAAGCCAGGACATTGTTTTCTGGCTAGGAATTCCTAACCTATATCAGTTACCTATCTCAGAACAAACTTCTTTAATATCAGCTAGTTTTCAATACCTGAAGAAATGTTTTTCCCATGACAGGATTTCAGACAACTTGACAACTGTCAGGAAAGTAGTTTGGGGATGGCTTTATAAGGCAGAGTGACCATCTCAGTGGCATAATATGTAGGGAGCTGCTTTTCAAGACATGGAAATATAGCTCAACACCCATGTGGAAAACCAGTGGGAGGTGAGTTTGCATGCAGGATCATGCCTGTGGAGAAGTTCTCCCGTGGGAAATCAGGCCAGCATTATTACTAGGTTACTTTGTGACTTGCTCTTGCTAAAACTCTCTCACCCTGAGTTCAGGCAACAACCTGCTTGCTGCATATCTTTAAAGAAACTTCCTGAAGTCTGTGCTAATTCTCCCAAGGCTTGAAGTATAACCAGACCTGTTACTCTTATCATTCCCTTGCATTTGCAACATTTTTTCCTTGTTAATCTGTAAGAAGTAATCAGTAACATCCCTTCCATTGCTATCCGTAAAAAGTAATTACCTAAAGCAAACCTAAGTATAATGAATGAAAACCTTTGATGTATACTATTAGAAATCCAATAAAAGCTTCTCAAGGTAAGGGTCGGGGCACTGTCTTCTTGAAAGAGTAGCTGTGCTGTCTCTTTTCCTCCACAGGACTCAGTAGTCCATGTGAATTTATCTTATCTCATCCATAACGCCAAGGACACTGCGGGCCTGTATCTGCATCAATAATCTCTAAGGTGCTAAGCAGAATCCCTGCTCTAGCTCCAATCACTACTCATACCTTATTGAATCTATAAGACAAAGAGTGGGAAACTGTTTCTTTCCATATCTTATGATACAGATAGGTTAATATGAGCTCAGTTTGCTTCAAGTAATGAATTTTTGGAGCCCTCCTTGTTTTTGTTCCAGTTCCACTCACTGCACTCACTGCAGGGGTGTCAAATTCATTTTCACTGGGGGTTACATCAGCCTTATGGTTGCCTTCAAAGGGCCAAAATAATTTTAGGACTGTGTAAATGTAATTACTCCTTAACTGTTAAGGTGTTGAAATTATATTCAGCCCTTTGAAGGCAACTGTGAGGCTAATGTGGCCCCCAGTGAAAATGAGTTTGATACCCCTGCTCTAATGTTATTGAAGAGATAGAATGTGAGGTACCAACCTCGTTTTATAGTCTCAAATTGGTCATCTAGGATTAATTGGCCATACATACTTCTCTGGGAAAGAAGCTGGATCCTTTAGATTGTGTTTGGGCCCTGACCTCATTTCCCAGTCTCACCCTTTAATCACCCTTGTAACATAGATGAGGCTTTTGGTTGCTCCCCTCTTGTTTTCTCATGCAGTACTGATCCTCTTCCTTTTCCTCCTTCTCTTCCTCTTGGTTCTCTCATCCCAAGTGCCTAACTTTCTTGGGCCTTTACTTTGACCCTACCCATTATAAAAGTACCTTTACTTTAGGTACTGGGCCTGCTCATGAAAACATTTTGTAATTTACAATGCTTTTCCTCATGTAGTCTTTCATCTTACAAGACAGACACAATATAAAGGTAAGTGAGTCTTTCTCAAACAGTTGAATCAGAGCCTCTTAAACACAGAAAAGCCTTCAGAGATATAACAGTTACTGTTTTCTACTCCTGCCTACTTTTTCTATTATCTCTCCCGAGGAATACTGTTGGTCTTTGATGATGGGATTTTGGATAATATAACATGTAATGGGAGGGAGGGCAGCAGAGACCTTCTTAAGATAATTTAATGATACAACATAGGCAGCTAATAGCTCCATCTCCACATAAATCCAGCCACAATGACAATGAAGAAAAGGGATGTTTCAACTACAACAGTATTTCTCACCCTTGTTGATGTATTATAATCATTAGATGTACTTTTAAAAACATTGTTGCCATATTGAACATCTTTTCATGTGTCTCTGAATCCTGTGTATGTCCTCCTTGGAGAAATGCCTATCCAAGTCCTTTGCCCATTTTTTAATTGGGTTGCTTGTCTTCTTGGAATGGAGTCGTGTAAGTTCTTTGTATATTTTAAAGATTAAACCCTTGTCTGAGGTCTCATTGGCAAATATGTTTTCCCATATAGTTGGGTCTCTTTTATTTTAATGCTGTTTTCTTTAGCTGTGCAGAAGCTTTTTATTTTAATGAGATCCCACATGAAAAGATGCTCAATATCGCTACCCATCAGAGAAACGCAAATTAAAACCACAATGAGACACCACTTTACACTGGTCAGAATGGCCATCATAAACAAGGCAACAAATGACAAGTTTTGGAGAGGTTGTGGAGAAAAGGGGACCCTAGTTCACTGTTGGTGGTATTGTAGACTGGTACAACCACTATGGAAAACAGTATGGAATTTTCTCAGAAAACTAAAAGTGGAACTGTCTTTTGACCCAGCAATTCCACTGCTAGGGTTATATCCCAAGAACCCTGAAACACCAATCCAAAAGAACCTATGCACCAACAATGTTCATAGCAGCACAATTTACAATAGTCAAGTGTTGGAAGCAACCTAGGTGCCCATCAGTAAATGAATGGATCAAAATACTATGGTACATATACACAATTGAATTCTATGTGGCAGAAAGAAAGAAGGAGCTCCTACCCTATGCAACTGTATGGATGGAACTGGAAAGCATTATGCTAAGTGAAATGAGCCAGGCGGTAAAAGACAAATACCATATGATCTCACCTTTAACAGGAACCTAAGCAACAAAACAAGCAAGCAAGCAAAATATAACCAAAGACCTTGAAATAGAAAATGGATGACAGTAACCAGAGGGGAGAGGGGAGGGAATTTCAGGGGAAAAAGGGAAGGGTTTATAGGAACAAGTATAAAGGACACATGGACAAAAACTAAGGGGGGTGGAAAGGGGAGGGAGGTGGGGAGCACTGGGGGGGTGTACTGGGATGGGAGTAAAAGACAGAAAACTGTACTTAAATAACAATTAAAATAAAAAATAAAGAAAAAATTTAAAAATAAAATAAAATAAATAAATAAGTAAATAAAAATAAAAACACTGTTGCCTGGGTCCCACCCCAAGATATTCTGATTTAATTGGTCTTTTGTGCAGCTTGGGCAGCCAGATTTTTTAAGCACCCCAACCCCTACCTAGTGATTTTAATATGAATCCAAAATTAACAATCACTGTGTTGCACTATGAAGTTCTCTGCTTGCTCACAAATACAATTCTATCTAGTATCTCACGAGTAATCTATTTATGTAATATCAGGATTTGATTTAATTTTCCTCTTTCAAAAATTATCTTTGAAACAACAGGTGAGGGCTAAACATGATTTTTGATATTTGCTAAGCTGAATACTATTACCAAACTTTCTTCTGATTGAACCTCAACTAATAGTATTAATATTAGCTTTTATTCTCTAGCCTTAGTTACTAAATTTCACGTATACCTAGGGTGACCAACATTGCTTTTGCTTGGGACTGAAGGAATTCCCAGGTTCTGGGATTTTGCTTTAAAACCAGGCAGTACTGGGAAAACAAGGCTGAAGGTGTCACCTTACATACATTGAAAAGAAGATGTGAATCATGCAATTACTTATACACTCACACTCAGAGAAAAACAAATTGGGAGAATGTTCAACATAGAGGTTAAGCTTTTTTTTTTCCCTCATAACAAAACAACAAATCAAAAAGAACCACTAAACCTCCCAGTCTCTGAGAACTTCTTCACCTGGACTTGTGTAAGTACCTTGGTTGGAGTTTGGCTTCTGCCTACTCATGGTCAAGAGGCACTTGGGTAGTTTGCATGATGGATGGGATCAGCACAGAAGTCCAATTGTAATCCAAAGTCCATAAAGCATCCATCTTATCATGTTAGTGTTGAATAGAATCTGAAGATGGATCTAAAAATGACCATTATGTGACAACTCTTTTCAATTAGAAGATACCGACAATTGGCAAAATGTCATTTTGGTATGTACACATCTGATGCACATGACTCAAGTTTGTTTTCTATAGGACAGCACTTTTCTGTTATTCTCAGGTAGAGAAGGTTAAAGTTAAGGGATGGGCCCTTGCAAACTTAAAAGGAACACAGATTTTAGTGTACTAACAAATGTATTTTAGAAGAAATATTATTTGTAGGAAATATAAAGGTCTTGGGGCAGCCTGTGCATCTTGAATAAAAAACATGTTAATGTATATAAGTAGTTAAAAATTGACTTTGGAATCAGGCAGATGAGTTCAAATATGATTTTACTTCTTAAGACCTTGTGTTGTGGCCTTGAGGAAGTTACTTAATCTCATGTATATAATTATATATTAACATATTATTCAAATATATATTGCACATTATATATTAATATATTGACATTAATGTATTAACCTCATATATATTAGAGAGAATTATACATCCCTTGTTGAATCGTTGTCAGAAATATATGAAATAATAGATATAAAGCAGGGTTTCTCGACCTTGGCACTACTAACTTTTGGGCAATAAAATGCTTTGTTGTGGGGGACTATATTGTGCATTATAGGATATGTAGCAACATCACTGCTCTCTGTCTACAGCTACCCCACTAAGTGGTGACAAGCAAAAATGTCTCCAGACATTGCCAAAAATCTACAAGGGCATAGGGACAATACATGCCCTTAATTGAGAATCACTAGATATAAAATGACGAGTGTCAGACCTGGAATATGATAGGCATGCATTAAGCATAACTATTACAATTGTTTTAACTTCGATATAGTAACTATTACTATATCAAAGTCAGAACTTTCATTACTGATGCTGAACCTTAAAGATGTGTCAGTGTGTTTAATCCTAAAAGTAGCCTCTCAAACCTATTATTTAGACTAGATAAACCATTCTTATTTTCTAAGAGAAATGTCCGAAAATATCATTTTTCAGACTTCTGTGCCTACTAGTCCTGTAAATCTAAGATCTTTTAGATTTATCAGTGTATTACTTACCCATTTAAACATCCACACACTACATAACATAGCTAAGTTATAAGTGAATATTTGTGAGGAATGGAGTAAATTGCAAATTTAAGGCATTTAAGTCACAATATTTTCTTCCATCTAATTTATTTCAACTCTCCTGATATACATCCTTTGTGAAAACCCACTTCATGTCTGAATCATGGCAATCCAGTACAAGCTTCCTCTGCTACCAATAGCCCATCTCCTTTCTCAACTCTCTTTCTCATATCATGATTGCTCTCATTAAAAGAAGAAAAGTCTCTGGTCTATGAGTCTCCATTCATCTTCTACCCTGTTTCTGGAAATGCCTTGTTCCAGCATTTACCCATTCCTTAGCTACATCTTCACATTATTCATCTCTATCAGCTCCTTTCCCTTTCATCATCAAACAAGATAGGTTTCCTCCATTAGAAAAGCCTCTTGCTAATGACTTATGAAATTGCAGTCATTTCTTTGCTGGACCTCCACCCCACCTTCCTTCTTAGGTCCTTTTGTCAGATTCTCTTTGTCTGCCCAGCCCTTGAACATTTGTGCTATTTATTGTTCTGTCCTCAGACAACTTCTCTTCTCACTCAACACCAACCTGTCCTAGCCTCACACAAGGAAATCTCATTTCTCTCATGGATTCAGTTACTAACTACTTGTTGTTGTCCTCTAAATCTCTATCTCTGAATGAACCTTCTATCCTGAACTTGAGATATATTTATCCAACTTCCTACTATGTACCTTCACTGGGATGTCTATCAACATGTACCAAACTAAACTAATCATATTCTATTCTCAATACTTCTGGGGCAGAGAAGATGATGGCAAGGTAGGTGGGAGTGGAGCCCATTTCTCCCTGTGAGGCAGGAGAGAGCATAGGAAGAACTCTGAGACTGCAAAACTGTTACTGGCCAGCATCTATCATTCTAGTTGCCAGGAAACATATTTACAAATTAGGTAAATTAACTAGTAAACTGAGGCAGGGAGGAGGAAGGAGGCATGCCTCACATGCTAACTCAGCAGTCCTGAGCCTGGTCTGCTAATATTGCCAGGTGTTCCAATGTCACAAGAAATACTATGTTAGCAGGAAAGAAGGGAAGTCCTTTAAATTCTGTGTAGCATTTCCACTATCTGGGAAAGAAAGCCTTGAAACTGTGCTTTCATACCAAAGCCTGGAATGTGGGAAAGGGTCTCTGGTGCCCAAAGAAGAAGCCCATAAAACAACTTTGGTTAATTGTCTACCTCTGGTCACTATCTGTTTTATGAGGGAGACCCTGATGCTTACAGAAGGAGCCCATAAATAACTTTGGAAAGTGCCTCAATTTTAATTAACTGCGTCCCGTCATATATTTATTTTATAACAAGATGAACAAATAGAGTCTGGAGCAAGATAAGGATTCAGGCTAACAGACCCCCATACATACCTAAGTTTGGGTAGTCACACCCCCCCAGGAAAGCTAGCACCACATTTACCCGTTAATCAATATGTAACTTTTTTCTCTTATTCCACCAACTATATAAGTCCTCAGAACAAAGGACTCGCTCACTCTCTCTTTCTTGGGGGCTTGGGGCAATTTTTACACTCTTGGCTCTCAGGCCACTGGGCCTCTGGTCACCAGGCCTCAGGCTGCCCAGGGGCTTGCCACCCTGGTCTTCAGCCGCTCTTATTTTGCTGCCCTACTTTGCCCTGAAACTTTGCCTTTCACCACCCCCACTCTACCCAGTCCTGTTCTCTTCTATGGGAACAGGTCACTAATAAACTGATTACACACTAATAGATTTGCTGATCTATAATTCTTTGCATGCATCAGCAAGAAGAACCAGGTCTCTCCAGTCAACACCTGTGACCAGCTGGAACACCTAGCCAGTCTTGTGAGGAACAGAGGGAACAGCATTTTGAGGAATCCTAGCTTATATGAAGTTTGGAGACCAAAAATCGTAGAGGACATTGAAAAACAGATGGTGAGGAGATTGTGCTGGGATGGTAAGGTCCCTGGGCTCTGGACAGGGACCTAGGCTGCTGTGGCCCCCGGCCCAGAGCCTGCCACAGAATACTTACTTGGAGGAGAGTTAGATCATCAGCTCCCACCCCTACAAGAGCAGGGAGGGCAGCTCAGCACCAGGAGGGACCTGAATGCTTGAGGTTGGTGGGGGGAATAGAGATGAAGTGAGGAATACACAGAGGCGGTGTACACCCTCTGAGACTGTGGATGCCGGCTAGGTCATTACCAGGGAAACTAGGGAACTAGGGAGCCAGGCAACACCTGAAGAAGGGAGAAGATTTGGGCTGTGTCGACCCTAACCTGGATAGTCTCTGGTCTGATTGAAAAGTTGGGCTGTGTGAAAAGCCTGGCACTTGTTAAGAACAGTGGACTTAAACAAAAGGCTTTTACTCAAAAAAAAAAAAAAAAAGAAAAGAAAAGAAAAAAAAAAGGCTCGCAGCCCCTTTGTAAGGAACTCTCACCCAGTGGCCGGCCAGCTAGCACTGCTGGCCTGGAGGCTAATACAAGCCAATCCCTAGCACTTGACTCAGGCAGCTTGCCTGGCACCTGATTCCCACTACTCTCCCTGAGACTAATTTGAGCAGTTTGTCCATGCCTGACTTGGGCAGATAGCCCAGCAGCCAAGTCATGCTGCTCCCCAGAGGCTGACTGGCACAGCTAGCCCTGCAGCTGATTCTGGCTGGTGGCACCTCTTACCCTGAGGCTGATTTGAACTCACACTTAACTCGGGCTGCTCACCCTGCAGATAACTAGTGCTGCTTGTCTTGTGGTGGGCTCCCAAAGAGCAAGGAGGATGTGAACCACAAGAACCTTGGTGCAACTGGTGGATTAAAGGTACAGACCTGGCACAAAGGGACAGTGGGGGCCAGGCAGCTCATGGAGGACTTGGGCTGTAGGCTGAGCAACTGTGAATATTGTGGCCTAGCCCTGGTTCCCATCCTTGCAAAACCACAGGAAGGGAGAAAATCAAAGCCCAGCCTTCTGCTTTCTGTGGCATCCAAGCAGACCAGCAGAACTCATTGAACAGGTTTCAAGTCAGCAGGAGGCTTATGTTTTTCTTTCCTGTCTCTTTTTTTCCCTTCTTTTCCTTCCCTCAAGTGAGACAATAGACATGCAGTTATGAAGGGTCAGGAGACAGATTCAAATGGGGAGCACAAGTCTAACCCCAAAAATGAGAAAGTGAGACAAATGTCACTTTGCTGTCACATAGAGCTGGCATTTTGTTGTTTATGTGTATTATTATTATCTTTCATTATTTTTACCACTTTTATTTCATTAGTATTTTTTTTATTTCTCTTCCATATGTTTAGTTTTCTTCATTTTATTTCTGTTTAATTGCATTGTTAGACTGGTTTTCCTTATCACTATTGTATTTTAATTTTCTTTCATTTCACTTGTGTTCCAATAACACACTACTCTTCATTGTATACTTTCTATTCTGGTTATCAATATTGCATATTTCTTGTCATATTGTTGTTATTTTAGTACTATTGTAAATAATTGTTGTTCCATAAAATTGTGAATACTACACAGCACCCCTCCCTGATCTTATCCCATTTCACTTTAATCCTGAGCATTATTACTGTTGTGGTTAACTCTGTTCTCTATCACACTGTGCCTGCTTTCTATCCTTCACTCTCACTACATCTTATCATGTAACCTTGCACAAGCTCTCTGTTTTCTGGATTCAGCTCACAATCCTCCCCTCTAACAAGAGTCTTATCTCTCTTTCATCTTTTATAAAAAAATGGCTAGTTGAGTGAAATATCACAGTTAATGCTATACTTATCCAAAGAATCTCCTATCTCTTCTCTACTTTCTGGTACTTTAAATCCCATTAAATAGTGTCCCACTGTCTTAATCCATTTTGCCTACTCCCTGCCACTGATCACATACAAGGTTAGGTGGGAGTGGCAAACATCAGTATACCTGCTAGAAGAGAGAAACCACTAACAAAGGAACCACCAAAAGGTAAAAACCCAAGTACAATGAGCCAGCCCACACAAACAGAAGGAAGGGTAAACCTAGAGCATCCGGACAAGGAGATCAAAGAGACCACAACACTGAACCCCATAGAATTCCTACCATAGAAGTTCACCCTACAAACACAGCAACTAGCAAAGCAAATCATCAGGAAGCACAGAAACAAACAAAAAGAGTCATCTAAAAAGGAGAGACAAAAAAGAACCTGCAATCAAAAAGAATGGAAGACTCCCCATTAAAAGAGCTAAATGAAATGGAGGTAAGCAAACTATCAGATATAGAACTCAAAATAATGGTTATAAAGATGCTCAAGGAACTCAAAGACAACTACAAGGAACTGAATGAGAACTAGAAAAGTATGAAAAAGGAAATAGAAACTATAAACAAAAACCAGGAAGAAGTGGAGAATACAATTTCTGAAATAAAAAAAAAACACACTAGAAGAAATTACAAGCAGGCTGGATGAAGCAGAGGACTGTATTAGTGAGCTGGAAGACAAGGTGGAAAGAAACACCCAGGTAGAGCAGCTGCACAAAAAAAGACTAAAAAAATATGAATATAGCTTAAGGGAAATCCAAGATAACATGGAATGCAACAACATTTGAATCATGGAATACCAGAAAGAGAAGAAAAGGAACAAAGGATAGAAACTTTGTTTGATAAAATAATGACAGAAAACTTTCCAAACCTGGAGTGGGAAAAAAACACACAAATTCAAGAAAGCACAGAGAGTTCCAATCAACATGAACACAAAGAGGCTAACTCAAAGAAATATCATAATTGAAATGCCAAGTATTAAAGACAAAGAGAGAATCTTAAAAGCAGAAAGAGAAAAAAAATAAGCAACAAACAAAGGTGCTCTAATAAGGCTAGCAGCTGATTTCTTGACAGAAACACTCCAATCCAGGAGAGAATGGAAAGCGATATTACAAGTAATGAAATAGAAAGGCCTGCAACCAAGATTACTCTACCCAGTGAGGCTCTCAATTAAAATGGAAGATGAAATAAGATTTTCCCAGACAAAAGAGGACTGAAAGAATACATCTGCACCAAACCAGCCCTACAGATTTATTAAAGGAGTTATAAGAAGAGAAAGGAAAACAGTGAAAGAGAGAGGAACACAGGTACAAAGGAGAAAAATGAACAAATACCTATTAATAATAACCTTAAATATTAATGGATTAAATGCTCCAATAAAAAGACATAGATGAGCTAAATGGGTAAGAAAACATGACCCACACATATGCTTCCTACAAGAGACCCATCTCAGAACAAAAGAGCTACACAGACTGAAAGTGAAAGGCTGGAAACAAATTTTCCAGCTAATGGACAGGAAAGAGAAGCTGGGGTAGCAATACTCATATCAGAGAAAATAGAGCTCAAAGAAAGGGCTATAAAAAGTGACCTATAAGGTCACTTCATAATAATCAAGGGAAGAATCCATCAAGAAGACATAAACATTATAAACATATATGAACCCAACATCGGAGCACATAAATACATAAGGAAAACCTTGGATGACTTACAGAAAGATATACACAGCAACACTATTATAGTAGGGGATTTCAATACCTCATTGTCAAAACTGGACAGATCTTCCAAACAAAATATCAACACAGACACTGTGGCATTGGACAATGCCCTAGATGAAATGGACTTAACTGATATATATGAAAACTTACATCCCAAAGAAGGAAAATACACATTCTTTTCTAAAGCACATGGAACATTTTCAAAGATAGACCATGTGATAGGGCAGAAAACAAGCCTCGACAAATTCAAGAAAATTGAAATCATATCAAGCATTTTCTTTGACAACAAAGAACTGAAACTAGAAACCAATCTCAAGGAAAAAACTCAAAGCACTCAAACTCATGGTGATTGAAAAGCATGCTATTAAACAATGAGTGGGTCAAGAATGAGGCTGTGGAAGAAATGAAAAAGTTTCTGGAAACAAACAAAAATGAACTCACAACAACCCAAAACTTATGGGATACAGTGAAGGCAGTCCTGAGAGGGAAGTTCACAGTGATACAGGTCTGCCAAAAAAATAATAGAAACATTTCAAATAAACAACCTAACCCCACACCTACAAGAGCTTGAGGAATAAAAACAAAGGTAGCCTAGAGCAAGTAGAAGGAAGGAAATAACCAAGATCAGAGTTGAATTAAATGACACAGAGAATGAAAGCACAATTCTAAGGATCAATAAATCCAGGAGCTGATTCTTTGAACAGATAAACAAAATCGACAACACTTTAAGCAGGCTCATTAGAAAAAAAAGAGACAGGACCCAAATAAACACAATCAGAAATGAAAGAGGAGAGATTACAACTGATACCACAGAAATACAAAGAATTCTAAGAAATTAGTGTGAAGAACTATATGCCAAAAAATTTGAAAACCTATGTGAAATGGACAAATTTCTAGAAAATTATAATGTTCCAAAACTGAATAAAGAAGGTGAAAGCCTGAAAAGATGAATAATAGCTGATGACATTGAAGTAGTAATAAAAAATCTCCCAAGACACAAAAGCCCTGACAAGACAGTTTCACAGGAGAATTTTACAAAACATTTAAGAAAGAACTAACCCCTATCCTTCACAGATTAAAAAAAAAATTCAAGGACATAAAAGACTCCCAAACTCCTTCTATGAAGCCAGCATCATCCTAATCCCAAAACCAGATAAAGACACAACAAAGGAAGAAAACTTCAGGCCAATATCACTGATGAACATAGATGCTAAAATCCTCAACAAAATATTGGCAAACAGCATCCAATAATACATTAAAAAGATCATACACCATGACCAAGTGGGATTCATCCCAGGGATGCAAGGATGGTTCAACATTTGCAAGTAAGTAAATGTAATACCTCACATAAATAAAAGCAAAGAAAAAAACCACATGATCATATCCATAGATACGGAAAAAGCATTTGACAAGGAACAGCACCCATTTATGATAAGAACACTCAGCAAAGTGGGAATAGAGGGAGCATTCCTCAACATAATAAAGGCCATGTATGAGAGACGTACAGACAACATCGCACTCAATGGACAAAAATGGAAAGCTTTTCCACTAAGATCAGGAACACAACAAGGTTGTCTCCTTTCACCACTTGTATTCAATATAGTATTGGAAATTTTAGCCACAGCAATCAGACAAGAAAAGAAAATAAAAGGCATCCAAATATGAAAGAAGGAAAGAAAACTGTCACTGTTTGCAGATGATATGATAGTGTATATGGAAAATCCTACAGACTCTACCCCAGAACTGCACAACATAATAAATGAATTTGGCAAAGCAGCGGGATACAAAGTCAATATCCAGAAATCAAAGACATTTTTGTATACTAACAATAAAAGAGCAGAAGCAGAAATCAAGAAAAAAAATCCCACTCAATATAGGAAAAAGAAAAGTAAAATACCTAGGAATAAACGTAACCAAGGAGATAAAAGACCTGTACACAGAAAACTACACAACACTAAAGAATGAAATCAAGGAAGACACAAGCAAATGGAAACACATACTGTGTTCATGGATTGGAAGAATTAACATCATCAAAATGTCCATATTACCCAAAGCAATATACAGATTCAATGCAATACCTATTAAAGTACCAACGGCATATTTCACAGACATAGAACAAACACTTCAAAAGTTTATATGGAACCATAAATGACCCCAAATAGTGACTGCAATTTTGAGAAAGAAAAGCAAAGTAGGAGGGATCACAATATGTGATACCAAACAATTACAAGGCCACTGTAATCAAAACAGCCTGATACTGGCATAAAAACAGGCACATAGACCAATGGAACAGAACAGAGAGCCCAGAAATAAACCCAAATCACTACAGTCAGTTAATATTCGACAAAGGGGGCAACACCATAAAATGGAGTAAAAATAGTCTCTTCAACAAATGGTGTTGGGAGAACTGGACAGCTACATGCAAAAAAATGAAGCTCGAGCACCAACTCACAC
>PVKM010007498.1:0-41169 GCA_004027735.1 Carollia perspicillata | reverse complement strand
ATTTCCTGGCGCTGGGGCCCTAGGTTGCTTGGTCTATCTCGATGCCTGTTTTTGTCTTGTTTATCTGTGCGTGAATGTGTGACCTTGGGCTGCCAGCCTCCTAATACGCCTCTCTGGATTTGCTTGTTCTGACCCCATGCCTGGGGTCTGCCAGCCGCTGCCTGCATGCCCCTGGGTCCACCAGCCACAGCTTTTTCCTGCTGGGACCCCTCTCCCCTCATCTTACTGGTCTGGATGAATGGTTGTCAGACTTCCGTACAGTTCAATTTTCTGTCAGTCCTGGTTGTTTTTTTGTTTCTAAATTTTTGTTGTCTTCAATTTTGGTTGTGCGAGGAGGCACAGTGTGTCTACCTACACCTCCATCTTGGCCAGAAGACTCAAGTAATTCTTAATAAATTTAAAGACACTGCTTTCTAAGATAAAGAAGAACCTGTTTGATTTATTCATTATCCTCATTCAGTATAGAATTTTTGTGCTGAGCATTGGGAGAAGTAAGGAAGTAAATATTTGGATCTTACACTCAAAGAACTTACAACCTAGGCTACTATTGGAATGGACTGAACAAAGGCAAACAATAAAATAATAACTTCTAAGGCACTATTTTTTTTTTTACGAATCAACTTTATTGAGATGTACATATAAAGGACTCACCCTTTTAAAGTGTACAGTTTGATTAGTTTTGACAAATGTACATACCAGGGAAACTACCACCATAATCAAGATACAGAGCATTCCTATTACTTCTAAATGTTTCTAGGTGCCCTTTGCAGTTCATCCGTCTCTTCACCCCCTGGCTCCTAGCATCCACTGACAGGCTTTCTATCACTAAAGATTAAATTTGGTTTTCTAGAGTTTTTAAAAATAGAACCATACAGATGTCCTCTTTTGTATCTAGCTTCCTTTACTCAACATAAGGTTCTTCAGAATAATCTATTTTGTTGAGTGTAGCAGTAATTCATTTCTTTTTATTACTGAGTTGTATTCTATTATATGGCTATACCACATTTTGTTCATTTATTCCCCTGTTGATAGGCATTTGGGTTATTTCTGGTTATTATGAAAAATATGAACATTTGCATAATTATATTTTTTATTTCTCTTGGTTAAATATCTAGGAGTGGAGTGAGTGAATCATATGAGTAGGTATATGTTTAACTTTTTAAGAGATAGGCAGATGACATTTATTTTGATTGTTAGCAGAGATACTGTACTGGAGTTGTTGAGCATTGTTTAGGAGAATTAAGTGGAACTTAAGAATAAGTACCAACTATATAAGGGAGGACAGGGAACATTACTGAGTAATTACTATTTGTCTGGCATAGGGTAGTTAAATGCAACATACATGATTTTCAATATTTATGCAAATCTGAGAGGTAAGTGGTATTACTCTTTACTTTTTATAGATGATGGAGAGAAGAAAAGTTAACCAGCCTAATGTCACACAGCTAGTAAGAGATGGCTTTGAACCTAGGCTTATCTGGTTCCAAAGCTCAAACCATTTGCAATGCACCAACAAGGACAACATTGTGGACAACATTCCAGCTTCAGAGTTGGGGTATAGGTAGGGGAAATGGAGCTCACTCCTCTCTCCATCTCCTGAGTGTGGCAAGCATAGAAATTGTGAGAATACTTGTTTGTCAATAACAAAGGTTTTGTTTGGGGGACTGGTTACCAATAAGGTTTGTTATTTATTTGGTATCATGTTTTAGAGGATTTTAAACACCAGGGGGATAAACACGCTCTTTTGATTGTGGGAGTTGGTGGGGGCAGGGTAGAGGTAAACAATGGGGGGAAGTCGGGACAACTGTAACTGAACAACAATAAAAAAAAGAAAATCAAGTGGAAAAAAAGGTTAACTCTTGTAAATTATTGAAAGGGTAATGATGTGATTACAAGGTGGACTTAGGAAAATTAGTATAGTTGCCAATCTAAGTAGATTGAATGGGACAAAGATTAGAAGGTTGTAAGTCCAGCCAAAAATCTGTAATAATTCAGGCATGAGGTAATAAATTCCTTGATAAGGACAGAAGGAGGAACAATAAGAGGGAGACTTCAGTGGAATTAACTATTAAGTTTTTTACAGATTGGACATGGGAGATAAAGTAGATAGGAATTTTGGCAATGGTCCTGTGTTTTCTGGTTTCAAAGTGTCTGGAGTTCAGTGGTTTTGGACTTGAGGTATATTTAGTGTGCTAACATATCTGGTGGAAGTGCATAATGTTGTAAATACAGTGTCATTGCCAATGGAGACCCTAGTTCTCTACACTGCCTGACTTAGTATCAGGTGCCACTGAGTTAGAAGGTAATTGGTTAGTGATTTGTTAAATGGGTGAGCTGGCTTTGAGGTTTGGGCTCCAGCGAGATGGGAAATATTAGCATGCTCATTAAAATAGTGTGACACTCATTTGATATGTGCGAATGCCCGATTTGAGAATGTTGCTGGTTTTCTAACAAACTCTTAGTGTACTCTATTTTCTGTCACTCATTTGGCCATTGTCTTTTCCCTGCTTTCTTCCTCTTTGACATCCTGCGATAGGCAGTACAAACCACCTTGCTTACATTCAACATTTTCCTTATGAATTGTGGAATCTCTTGATATTTCATTATTCCATTGCATGTGCTTCCATTTGCTTCTGAGCAGTGTGTGCTCTAGCTTTAGCTCATTAAGATTCCTGTCTTTAAAGTTATTAGTAGCCTCTTTGTTTCTAAATCCAGCGGGCTTTTCTCCAGTGTTGTTTTCACTACTCTGTAGAACTTTAACACGTGTTGACAACTCCCTCTTTGAAACCTTGTTTTTCCTGACTTCAGGGACCTGCCATCTTTGCTTCCTCTGTCTTCTTCACAGGCACATTTATGGACTCTTTTTTTTTCTTATTTTAAAGTCAGATTTATTAAGGTATAATTTACAGATAGTAAAATTCTCCTTTTTAGTGTACAGTCCTATGAGTTTTTTAAAAGATTTTATTTTCAAGGGGAATGGTGAGGAGAAAATGGATACAACTGTATTTGAACAATAACAAAATAAAATTTATTTTGTGGAAAAAATAAAAATTAAAAAAGATTCTATTTTTAGAGAGAGGGGAGAGGAGGGAGAAAGAGTGGGAGAGAAATATTGATGTTGAGAGAAACATCAGTTGGTTGCCTCTCACACCCACCCACCCAGGGACCTGGCCTGCAACCCAGGCATAGGCCCTGACTAGGAATCGAACCAGTGACCTTTCAGTTTGTGGGACAACACCCAAACTACTGAGCCACACCAGTCACGGCCAGTCCTGTGAGTTTTAACAAACACATAAAAACACATGTAGTCATGTAACCACAACCATAGTCAAGATATAGAATAGTTCTATCAACCCTAAAAGTTCTCTATGTCACTTTATAGTTAGCCTCTCCCACTCCTGGCCCATGACAACCACTAATCTATATTATGTCCCTATAGTATTGCCTTTTTCAGAAAGTCATATAAATGAAATTATATATTATGTAGGTTTTTGAGTCTAGCTTGTTTCACTTATAATAATGCATTTGAGATTCATCTGTGTGTGTCAGTAGTTCATTCCCTTTTATTCCTGAGTAGTATTTTACCCTATGGATGTACAACAGTTTGTTTTATCTATTTACCACTTGAAGGATACTTATATTTTCAATTTTCAGTGAATAGGAATTCAACAACTGCAAACATTCTTTATAGGATTTTGTGTGAACATGTTTTTATTTCTCCTGTGTAAAGGTATATAGAAGGGGGATTGCTAGGTTGTATGGCCTGTGTATAACTTTAAAGAAATACCCAGATTGTTTTCTTAAGTGGCCTACCACTCTCCCTTCTTGCCAACAGTGTCTGAGATTTTCACTTGCTCCATAGCCTCATCAATACTTTGTATTGTCAGTTTTTTGTATTATTTCTGTTTCTGTCTGCTTTATAAATGTGGCCGTTCCTTAACTTCTCCCTCTCTTTCCAGTTATATAGCTTTTTTCCCCTTTATCCTGCATTCTCTGTCTCATTATTTTTATTTATTTACATTTTAATTTTTACCCATTTCTTTAAATATTTGTTGACCTACTTTGTGCTGAGCACTGTTTAGGCACTGAGAATACAGCAATGAACAAAATAGAAAAATCCCCCTCCTCATGGAAGGTCGTATTCTGAAAACTTCCAAGTCTTATGCTCCACATCATTTTCCTCAGCCCCATACCCATGTAGTCATCTGTCTACCAGGCATTTTCTTTTGAATGTCTAATAAATACTTCAAAGTGAACATATCTAATAATTAATTTGTCCTCTCCCTCAACCTACCCCTCTTTTGTATTTCTCTTCTTAATGAATGCCATTTTATCTATCCTTTAGCTCAAGCTAAAAAATTCAGGCAATATGGACTTCTGCCAAGATGGAGGCATAGGTAGATACACTTTGCCTCCTTGCACAACTGAAGGAAGGACAATGACACATTTAAAAACAAAAAATAACCAGAACTGCCAGAAAATCTAACTAGGTGGAAATCCAACAGCCAAGGAGTTAAAGAAGAAACATTCATCCAAACTAGTAGGTGGGGCCAAGAGGATGCATAGCAAGGCGGTGGCTGGAGGACCGGGGCAGATGAGGTGGTGGCTGGCAGACTGGGTGGTCTCATATTTGTGTGTGGAAAAACTGGGAGGAACAATCAGGGAGCCAGACAAACTGCACAACCCAGGATTCCAGCATGGGAAAATAAAGCCTTAAAACCTCTGGATATAAAAACCTGTGAGGGTTGCAGTGGCAGGAGAAACTCTCAGCCTCACAGGAGAGTTCATTGGAAAGACCCACAGGGTCCTAGAATGTACACAAAACCACCCACCCTGGAATCAGTACTAGATGGGACCAATTCGCTTGTGGGTAGTAAAGGAAGTGACTGAAAGGCAGCCAAGAACCACGCAAGTGGCATTGTTCCCTCTCCAATACCTCCTGCACATATAGCACCACAAAACAGCGACATGGGTTGCCCCACCCTGGCGAATTCCTAAAGCTCAGCCCCTTACTATATAGTAAGGCATGCCGAGACAAAAAAATATGGCCCAATTTAAAGAACAGATCAAAGCTCCAAAAATAGAACTAACAGATGAAGAGATAACCAACCTATCAGATGCAGCATTCAAAACACTGGTAATCAGGATGATCACAGAAATGGTTGAGTGTGGTCACAAAATAGAGGAAGAAGTGAAGGCTATGCAAAGTGAAATGAAGAAATATATACAGGGAAACAACAGTGAAAGGAAGGAAACTGGGACTCAATGGTTTGGAGCAGAAGGAAAAAAATAAACATTCAACCAGAACAGAATGAAGAAACAAGAATTCAAATAAAATGAGGAACCTCCAGGACAACTTTAAATGTTCCAACATCTGAATCATAAGGGTGCCAGAAGAAGAGGAAGAGCAACAAATTGAAAAGTTTGTAAAGGAAATTGACTTCTATGAAGTCCAGAAGGCCTAGAGAGTCCCAAAGAAGTTGGACACAAGGAAGCACACACCTAGGCACATCATAATTATATAACCCAAGATGAAAGATAAGAAGGGAATCTCAAAAAACAGCAAGAGAAAAGGAGACAGATACCTATAAAGGAGTTCCCAAAAGTCTATAAGTTTATTTCTCAAAAGAAACCTTACAGGCAAGAAGGGACAGGAAAGAAGTATTCCAAGTCATGAAAAGCAATAACCTACATCCAAGATTGCTTTTTCCAGCAAAGCTATAATTTAGAATGGAAGGGCAGATAAAGTGCTTCCCAGATAAGGTCAAGTTCAAGGAGTTCATCATCACCACAGCCTTACTATATGAAATGTTAAAGGAACTTACCTAAGAAAAAGAAGAAGATCAAAACTATGAATAGTAAAATGACAACAAACTCACAACTATCAACAACTGAAGGTAAAAAATCAAAAACTAAAATAAACTAAGCAAACAACTATAACAGGAACAAAATCACAGAAATGAAGATCATATGGAGGGTTATAGGCAGAAACAGGAAGGGGAGAGATTGGGGAAAAAGGTACAGGGAATAAGAACCATAAGTGGTAGGTACAAAATATACAGGGAGATGTTAAGAATAGTATAGGAAATGGAGAAGCCAATGAACTTATATATGACCCATGGACATGAACTAAGTTGGGGGAATGCTGGTGGGAGTGGGGGTGCACATCAGAGGAAAATAAAGGGGAGAAAGCAATGGGACAACTCTAATAGCATAATCAATAAAATATATATTTTTTAAATTTAGGCAATGTTATATAGTCTTTATTCTCACTTCCTACATTCAAAGGCTTATTAAACTGTAGTGATTTTACCTTCAGAATATCTCATGAATGTATCCACTTCACTCCCTCTCCTGCTTCCCTAGTTCAAGCCATCATCAGGTCAGTGCAGCCTCCTTACCAGCTTCCCTGACACCAGTCTCCAGTCCCCCTGCCCTACCAACTCCTGGCCACACTGCACCACTGTCCTTCTAAAATGACAAATATGATCCTGTTGTTCCCCTTCTTAAAAGCTATGTTAGCTCTGTATTACCCTCCAGACAATTTCAAATACCTAAGATTACTAAATTGCTTAACATTACTTAGACCTGCTTTGATTCAGTTCTTTTATAACCCTGAAGCCTCTCATTCAGATATGCTAGAATTATTTTCAGTTCACTAAATCTGCCTTTGCATGTATAATTTCATTTCCCTGGAACATTTCCCCCCCTTCCTTTTCTTGCTACTTGTGTCTAGCAAAACCTAACTGTCTTCATTAATATTTCTGTTGGCTAGTGAAATGTTTCAGTGTATTTCTGGTGTGGAGAAGGAAACTTCCTTCCTTCATTAATCTGGAATTATTTCTCTTACAGCGTTAAGTGACTGAGGTGACAAAGGGGAACTGACTGATCAGAGAGCATAACTATTGTTATTGTCATGTTTTAGGGGTGAATCCCGTAGATGGGGTCAGATCATATGTCTGATTTATTCATGCTATAAACATTTATGGAACCCCTACTATGTATGAGAAACTGCTATGCAGAGCTATGGAACATTCAGAGACGAGGCAGTGTCTAGCAAGGGGAGGCTTCTGTGGTCCCAGAATTTCAACTGAGAAACAGCATTGTCACTTGCCTGGAGCAATCTAGGTTGAAAGATATAATCTGAAGTTCTGTGTGGTTATTTTTCAGTTTTCTTTTAAAAAGAAATGAAGTAATTACCCATAGCAGTTGCTATGGCAACTGTGCTATGGCCTGGGAGAATTCTCTGCTAAACTTCCTCTCCGTCCACGGTTAGAAAGTTAAATAAATTATTAAAATTAAAAAAATGGCACAGTGAGGACACATGGATAATAACGGGGTTGGGGGAGTGGAGGTGGAACAAAGGTGGGGAGGGCTGGGCGGTTGGGCTGGGCTGGGGGGAAAATGCAGAAAATTGTTCTTAAACAATTAAAAAGTGTGAAAAAAATGATAAATGGCACAGTAAACCAATGCGTCCTTTCTGAGAAGACATAGGTGGTAGGAAGAAGGTAAGTACATAGGAAGAAAACTGACTTCTCATCATATAGTTAAATTAAACAGCCTGTGACTAGTAGTCCCGTATCCCCAGCATTGAAAGTTAGCTCAGGTAATGAAGTTAGCCTGTGCTGGCATCATTTGAAGCTTCCAGAATTTTGAATCTTAAGGCAAGCGTTCAAGGGAACTGCACTCTCAGAACTCTGAGGGTGTTCTAACCCAGACATTGGCGACCTCTCTGTAGACAATAAGGCTGTCATGGTGTGCTGATCTTCTCATTACTCATGTATTGGGCATCCGTAAGGCAAGCAAAAATCTGGCAACATGACAAAACTAATTTTCTCTTATAATCCTTACAGCAAACAGTGAGACTCATGCTATCATTATTCTCATATTAGAGATAGGAAACATCTCTACCTTTTACAAGATTATATATCCAGTACATGACAGGGCCAGAAGAACTTTGCTTTGACTTCAATACCCAGAGGAAGCCAAATTTTTCATTGTTTCTTTGGATAAAGTCTTATTTGTTAGTGATTTATTTGTCATTTTTGTTGCCTCAAATTCAGCTTGAGTTTAGGATAGGGTTTCATTTAATTAACTTTGAATCTTTTGCTTTGAAAAATGAGTAGAAAGTGTTTTCTTCTGTCCTTCAAAGCTTCTGTGTTTTAATAGATTTTATTAAAAATGTATGAGTAATTGAGAAAAAATGGCCATCTCTGCACAACCAACAGCTACAGTGTTTTACTACTTATTCAAAAAAGAGACAGTAAGACCATTCACTGGCCTTTTAGGGTTCAGTAGAGAGCAGCAAAATTGGCCACCATCACTTCCAGACAAGGGAATCACTCCCCCACTGTATCGGTGCTGAGCCTTTCATGGGTATACTGTGGTAGGCTCAGGTTTAATGAACTGAGAGATGAGGAAGGGTTTCGTGCAGGCAGGTTGTATTTTTTTCTCATTTTGAGTAAAGAAGGGTATATCAGCTTCTAAATGATGTTCTAGGCAAGGAGGAGGTTTAACAGAGTACAGAAGCAGTGGCTTTTTTTGGTTGTTATTCTCTATATAGTGACTAGCACAGTGCAACGGTACTTTGTATGTAGATTTGTATTTGCTTGGTAGTAGGCAGATGCTCTCTCCATGTTATGTAAAATTAATGGAATACAAGCAGGATAGGCTCAAATAAGGTAAGGTGTATAGTAATTGGTGGGATGGGGAAGTGATCTTTGAATTCTTCCTAAAATTGTCTCTGTCACTCTTCTTCTTTGCTACCACTTGCGGTGTTCTTAGGTCACTGGACTTATTTGGGCTGGGGAGAGCAGCAGAGTACGTAAGAATTTGAATTCCTTATAATTTTCTTGATCTTACCCTTTAACATATTCTCTCTGAACTATGAAGCTGGATATTCATGCATATGAGCATACACAATTTCATCCCCTTCCCCTGCCTTCTTTAAATCTCAGGAGATAGTTTATCTGCAGTGAAATGTTACATCCTTTCAGGCTGGTTCCTAGAAGACTGTGTGTGTATGATAATAAATTTCAATCCAAAGTCCCAGGTATGGTCCTGATAGGCTCTCCTGATTTTTCTTTCCCAGAGACAAGTAGTCCCTGGGATAGGAAACCCTTTCCTTGCGTTTGGTTTGGTTCCTTTGGTTTAGTCACTAAGGAGTGCAGTGACTCAGAGGTGTTTCATTCTGAGAAAGGTCATTGGTTTTGTGTGGTGAACAAGAGGCTGAGGACATGGTTTGACTTTCCTTAAAGCAACTCAGGTAGGCTGGAGGCCAACTTTAAGAGCTTGGAGAGTGGGTAGCCAGGTCTTTCCAGCAAGGTATATAGCCCTAGGCTGACATTACTGGCTGTGTTATCCAGCTGGCAAGGGGGGTTGGTTGAGTCCCACTGATTCGGTGTCCAGTAGGTCCTAAGAGGGGCCAAATTTTGTCCTATCACTGGAATTTCTCGTGGAGTATGTATTTTCTGTGATTTGAATACTGAATATTTTCACTAGGGAACTGCTCCAATGCAGCCTAAGAGAGCTCAGATAACTTAAGGTTTTAACCAACTGACAAAGGAGAGTGGTGGTAAGGGAGGAACTGGATGAAAGAAGGTGAAGGGATTAGCGAAAGAACATATATGCATGACCCGTAGATACAGACAACAGTGTGGTGATGGCCAGAGGGAACGGGGAGCAAGGGTGGGCAAATTGTGGGGGAATGGGGACATCTGTAATAGTGTACACAATAAAAATAAAGTAAAAAAAAATCAAAACAAACAAATGAAAAAGAAAAAAACACCTAAGCTCTAAAAAAGAAGTTTGAATTCTTTTCCCTTTTTTCTCTGGTCGGTAAAGTTCTGTCTGTGCTCTGGATTTAAAGACAGGGACCCACTCCAGGACCACCACAGATGGGAGAGCCTCCTTGTTCAGTATCTCATTCATTTTTGTTCAAGCGCCTCCTCTGCACCTGTGCCCGTATTTGCCCCAAATTAAATACTTTCCCCAGTTTACTTTTACAAGTTTATTTTCTATCATTCCCATTCATATTCTTATTTCTCTTTCTCTCTCATCTCACTTTACTTCCATATGTTTCCTTCCTCCTGTTCCCTCCTACTTTTCATAGTCTCTTTTCTTCTACTCCCAACCTTTTCTTTCCATAAACACTTTGTTTCTTAATATTTGTCCTTTATTTCTTTAGTGTAGAAATACTGTTAGCCTTTAGGAAAATTTTGCGATATTCCTCCCCTTAGCCTAGGAAAATTAAAAAGCAAAGCATTTAGAAGTAATAGGTCAGATGCAGTAATAAGTAAGCTAAGGGCCCATCCACTCAGTTTCTGGCTCTGGATCACGGATTTCTACCTCTGGCTGAGCTACCCTCGCCCGGCCTCGTAATCAGTAGGATTGTGTATCACTGCTCTCTTTTGCGGGGCTTAGTCTTGGTTTTATGGGTTATGTGCTAATATTTCTCCCGCCAAAATTTAAGTAGACTTTTTGCTTTGTCTCCTTTATTGCATCTCCCACCTTATCTGTATGCATGAATAATACAGTACTGACTTTTTCCACACTTACTGCTTCAGTGGGTTCAGCGAGAATGAAATCTGAAAGGCATACTGGTTTTCATCCCTTGATCCTTTCTAGCCTTTGGAACAACAGATGCATCAAGGGTTAAAACCAATGCCTCCAAAGTCTTTTTCCAAATGTGTGATCACAATGCTTTGTAAGCAGAATGCTTTGCATCCCCTAGTTTTTGACTAATCTTATTCCTGCCCATTTTGAAGGTTAGTCACTTTCTTGTACTGACATTTTCCCTGGGGTTCTGATCACTGTCTTCTTCTTTTATGTGCACATGTTTTCTTAAACTCAAGTGGGAAAAGCTTACCCCTGCATCCTGCTGTATCCACAAGTGTTGTCTGGAATCCAATGTTCAAATTTTCTTCCTTGCGTGTAAAACCCATATGTTTGTGCTCCCTGTCTATTTTGGTGGAGTTCTCTACTAGGTTGTATAATGTAGAAGCCAAAGGCTTATTCTCCTGTTACCTTCTTTTTGTTGCCAACTTTTATCATTACTGTCTGGATTTTTCCCCCCTAGTTCGTTAACTTTTTTCTATTTCTGTGGAATGGATGCAGGTTCTTATCTCCTTCATGAGAAATTGTAAGAGCCTAATCTTATCGTCTTCCAAAAGGCTTCCATTTCCCACACTACTACCAAGGGTTTTTTTAAAAATTACTAATATGAGGAGTCCATCATTTGCTAAATGTATGCCAATTTTGGGATGATACATGTTCCTTTTCCTCATTGTGAGCCAAATGGGAACTTGGCAAGAGAGGACATGTGGGAATTTGTTAATTAGACACATATGGGGATGGTGTCAGAAATGGCTCCCCTATAAAATAATCTATTGGATTGTCCAAAAAATTTGTTGAGCTCTTTCCATACAATGGCTCTAGTAATGCTCAGTTGTCTTTAACTTCATTCAAAACAATTTTATTAGATTGTATTGTGACAGCTGTCATATCAGCAGGCATTTTTAAAAACTTATCAAAATTGGTGAATTTTTTGTGTAGCCATTTTAATATTGAAGATGGAAGAAGATGCACAACATTTTAGGCATATTATGTTTTATCATTTCAAGAAAGATAAAAACACAGCTGAAAAGCAAAAAAAAAATTGTTCAGTGTATGGAGAAGGTGACTGATTGAATGCATCAAAAGTGGTTTGCGAAGTTTCTTAGTACTACTGACATTTTGGCCAAATACTCCTTTGCTGTGGGGCTGTCTCATGGATTGGAAGATGTTTAGCAGCATCCCTGGCCTCTACCCACTAGAAGCTAGTAGGGGGAGATAGCCAACATACTCAAAATATCCAAATCAATATAGTTATTGGTGAAAATGACAAACCTGTGTTTTATTTTATGGAAAAAACTTAACGGACTTTTGGCCAGCCCAGTATAAAGCACTATTAGGTTGAGGTTCCTCTCCAAGCACAGTGTTGTACATTTTCATTTTTGCTTGGAGCAGGTTGTATAACTGTGTTCATCATTTAGTGCTGGCCTGAAAAACAAAAATAATTCTATGAAACTGTAGTCACTACTGTTAGATAAGCTTGGCTGCATTGTTAGCATGATCTCACTGGCAGTGCATGTGTTTTCCTCTTCTCCTTCAGCCCATGCTTTCAAAAGGAATTCTGAGCCCTGGGTATGAGTGCTTGATGGGAATTATTTAAAAAGTCCAATGCTGCAGCAAGACAGTAAAACTGCTGTTCTTCTCAGCTGCATCTGGAGCTTTTGGCTGACTTTTAAGCTTTGGCTTTGACCTTCTTGATTTACTGGACCAGCTTCTGAGGTTGGACCTGTTTGTTTGGTTCAGCTACGTTATTTTAAAGTCTGAAATCACCAGGTTAATTTTAAACAAAATTTTCCCTTTTTTAAGGTATGGAAAAGCTTTTTTTTTTTTCTTTTTGCCCCCTTTTAATGGTAGCAGAGGCCAGAATCTATTTTTGATGTTTAAAAGCAGGTTTTCATAATGGGTATTATAGCTAGAGAAGTACAATTCAAAAGAATTCTGCATTGTGAAAATGCAACTTGGAACTCCATCAAGAAATAGCACTAAAATTAAACCAAGTGTTCTATCTCTTTTGATAAGGAGAGAGACTTGTGGGCATTGAGACAGTTCTGCACATGGGTTGGAAGTCACTGGACTTGTGTGCAGTTCAGCTTGCTCTTGTTCTCAAGGCTTGTGATTCCCCAAGTTAGAAGCAGAAAAATTCCAAAGAACTAAATAAAGCCGGGGTGCTTTGATTGACTATGCTTGTTCCACAGCTTTTGAAGATCCTGATAGTGCCGTGGATGACCGAGACAGTGACTACCGTAGTGAGACCAGCAACAGCGTCCCACCGCGGTACCATTCGACTTCGCAGCCCAACGCTTCGATGCACCAGTTTCCTGTGCCTGTGCGATTGCCACAGCAGCTGCTACTTCATGGCAGTTGCCGGGACTCTTGCATTGACTCTGTGCAAAGTTATGATTATGACCTCGATTACCCAGAGCGGCGGGCTCTCAGGTGGGTATTGGGAATGGAGCACTTTCTTTTCCTAGTACACAGATCCGGGGTTACAACTGACATCACGGGTTTGGGCACTTCAACCGGAGGTGGTAGTGGACGTGCAGCAGTAGGACAGTAGAATGGGCCAGGCTACAGCCATTTTGTGAGATTCTCAGTCTTTCTTTTTTCTCTCTTCTACACATTCACATTTTTATATTTCCATCAGTAATATTTTTCTTTATGATTAATGACTCTCAACTGGCGACAGCGTGCTCACTGGGGGGTGGGTGGCTGAAAAAAGCCTGTTTGCGTCTCTGCCCAGCCCAGAGTTTTTAATTCACCCTTCCCACAATCAAAAAAGGGAAATGACAGATGATAACCTTTTGGATTTAGTCAATGTTCATGGTGCATTACATTTGGTATTCCTAGTTCTGTAGTCTCCTATAATCTAACAAAATGTCCTTACTTTTCTTTTTTGGTCTTTTAAGACATTACGTTTTTTGAAGAGTTCAGGCTAGTTTTGAGAATGCCCCTTAATTTTGTTTTCAATTGCTTCTTCATGTTTAGAATCAGATTAAACATTTTTGGCAAAAACACTATGTAGATGATGTTTCCTTCATATAAGATTACTTCGTCTCATTATTGATGTTTAGTTTGTTCTCTTGGTTAAGAAATCTGTATATACCAGATATTTCCAATGTCAAGTTTCCTTTCCCCTTTGTAATTAAGTATATCTGGGGTGATACCTGAGACTGTGTAAATATTCTGTTTCCCCACAACTTTTAACTCATTGACTTGAGCAGCCACTGATGATCCTTGCCTGAACCAGTTATTTCATTGGTTGGCGTTTAGTTTTTATTTACTTATTTTATATTTTATTTATTTATTTTCTTGGTGTGCCATTCCCAGAAGTACTGCAATACCAGGTGGATGTGCAGCATTAGTGATGTATTTTAAATTGCAAATAAAAAAAAAACTTTAAAAATTGATCCCATATAAATTTGATTAAAAAGTAAATAATTTATTATCTCTAGCAGAGAAAAAGTTAATATGATTTTTAAGTAAACTTTTATTGTATTCATTTTTAACTTAAATGTTTGAAGTGAATTCTCCTTTAAAAAGTTTTGAAGAAATAGTATCACTAGCATTGTTTTTTAAACTTTTGTATTGCTATAAATACCAAGTTCTTGGAAATAGTCTGAGTTCTTAAGTTTTTTAAGAGGAACATTTAAAATCCTTGAGGGAACAAACATGTCTACAGTACCTTCCAGTAAATTAGAAGCGTAAAAATAAATAGCTCCATTCAATATAGCCATGGCTATCTATTGATTTTAAGCTGCAACTATAAAGACCTCTCCAAGACTGGAATTAGTTTAGTTTGAGTTTCTGAGGAGACTGGAGATTGATGAAACTGCGTGTAAAAAAAAAATAAAGTTGATTTCCTCACTCTATGAAATGGGCTTTTGCCTAACAAGTCCAGAGTAATGGGAAATGCATGTAAATTATGTAAAAATACAGAATTTGAGGTTTGACAGTAGAGTTGGACTTTGTTAGATAATATGTAGCCAAAATATTTCTAGTGTTAAGAGATGTCAAAAGACTATCAGTCTCACTCTTAAAGATTTTTAGTGACTAAGTTACCACTTTGATTTTGTTTCTGTTTCCTGAATAAACACCATTGGATATGAGATCTAAAGAAGAAAACACTGAGCTGACAAGCTTCTAGCCCAGGCCTTTTCTACACCCGCACCTCGCTACACGGGAAACAGGCCATCTGTAACCTAACTGACGGGAAGGTCCGCTGTCTTCTGTATTCATTGACCTAAGCTGCACATGTCGCTTCTGCTGTTGTAATCAGTGTAGAGAAAGACATTCAGTTCACCGTAATCCTCAATGCCTACAGCCTTATATTGCACACAAAAACCAAAATATGACCTTTAAATAATTTGCTCTTTTTGGTACTATAACAAGGCATGACTTCTGAAAATAAGTCAAAGATTGTTTTCATTATGTATATATTTTTTCTTTCTAAAAGAAATATGTCTGACCATATTCTTGGCTTACTGCCTCAGATGTAACTTTCAGCAGGTTAATAGTTTGACTTCTCTTCAGACCCAAATTCATCAGCAAATTTAGGTTTCTTGAAATCTTTTGATATATTTTCATAGAATATTTAACAGTTCTAAACTTTGGCATCATAGGTGCATTCTGTATATCAGGGATTTTCAACTGGTATGCTACAAGAATTTTTAAAACATGCAATACCTGACTATTTGGTCAGGCTCACAGACCTCTTGCTCCTTAAACTGTCAGATACAAAAAATGACAATGGCCCTGGCTGGTGTAGCTCAGTGGATTGAGCACGGGCCTGTGAAGCAAAGGGTCTTTGGTTTGAGTCCCAGTCAGGGTACATGCCTGGGTTGTGGGCCAGGTCCCCAGTGGGGGGCACATGAGAGGCAACCACACATTGTTTCTCTCCCTCTCTTTCTCTTTCCCTTCCCCTCTCTCTAAAAAGAAATAAAAAAATATTTTTTAAAAATGACAATGGCCGACACAACAATAGCCATCTTGTGTGAATGGATCAAAATTATACCTATTTTTTTTGTTAGATTGGCAAAAAAATATATTTTTTGCTGTGCTGCTGAATTTTAGTAATTAGTTTACATGTGCCATGAGGTGTGAAAGGTTGAAAATCACTATTATATATTGATAAGACATGTTCATTTTGTTTGTTTCTTTCTCAGAAAATAAAGGATCTATAAAGCTCATGGTAGCAAGTGAAGTATTTTACAGTTATTGTTATAGCTGTTCTTTTTTTGATGTGGAAAATACTCTTTGATTACAGTGCTATAATGTTGATTTAAGATTATGTGGATTTCCTTGTATTTTTTCAGTCCGAATGGGTTTTTTATCAAATTGACAATTTTACTAATTCTAGCTTTCTCATTGAATGTGCACTAAATCTCATCTGTTTCTTTCTTTTCTCTATTTTTTCCTTTTTTTCTTTGCCTTACTATTCCTTCAAATTTATTCCTTTGCATCAGACAAGGCCTGCAGGCTAAAATGGACAGAATTAGGGTTATTTCTGCTTTCTCTGATGTTGACTATGAAGAGCAAGAAGGTATATGTAAGCAGATGGAGGGGGAAATATCACAAGAGTTTCTAGAAAACAGTAACATAAATGTAAAAGAAGCAGAACTAAAGGAAATTAGAACTCTTTCAAAAACTGATAAATATTATAGACAAAAAGTACAACCAAAGAACAAGAATTGGAAAAAGATACCCTCTCCAAGCCAAGAAACAGAATTCTCTACTGCCCTTAATTTTGACCTTACATTTGAAACATCTGTTTGCTCCAGATATCCTCAGAAATATAATACAATTGATAGGAGAAGGAAAAAGAAACCCCTGTGCAGTCATTTTGGAGACAGTGAAAGAAAACAATATAATGAGAGATTAGGAACTAAGACTAACTTCAAAAGTACATATCCTTATAGTGAAAATTGTAACTTTTGCCACATTGGAAAGAAGAAACAAAATTACTCAGTTTCCCATCCCTACAAAAATGCACTTGTGGTTAATAGTGGCATGTGGACCACTAAGTTGGAGAGTCATGATTATGATCTTCCTGGTTGTTTTAAGAATTGTGAAAAGTTACCTGGCTTAAAACAGCATGTCACTGACTTCATTCCATTGGATATTCTTGAAGATTCTACTAGCAGTACTTCTGATGAACTTCTGGATTCCCCCATTTCTGATAAACAGGAAGGTTTACTGTCACCAACATACCATCCATCCAATGTCCATCATATTGGAAGCTTTCCTAAAGAACATTATGTAGTAAATCCAGCATATGCAAACACACGTGGAGATCTGTCTGGTTTCCCCATGGAAGACATGACCCCTTCTTCTATTGAGGAACCCAGGGACCACTATATTGATACAATGGATGAGCTTCAGTGTTTTGTAGAAACGGTCTCAGAATATTTAGCAGAGAAGGAAGAGGAGATTAATAAATTTGGTTCCCTTTCGAAAACTAAGAAAATACCTACACATAATAGTATTCTCGGTAATGCAGAACAGAAAAAGCCTGGGGATCAATTACCTCCTATAACCATTATCAAGAATGACAAAGACAAGGCCATTTGTTTCCCTGAGTTGAATGGAGTGAAATGTGCTGTTGGTTCTTTGTTTAGTTCACTCACAGAAAAGGTAGGCTCAGGTACAAAGCATCTAACGATCTCAATGGAAAAGCTGGGTTCTTTCATTCCAGAGAAAACAGAAACTCCTAATCAAATAGAGACAATTAATTTGGGATCTAGACCCAGAGCCAAGTCAGTATCAGAGAAGGATCTTTCCATGCAGTCTCCATTATCTTCTCAGAATGTTGACAATAAGGATTTTGGCAGATGTGACATAACCTTTGAAAATGAGCATGCAAGCAGTAAAACAGGAAGTTTAAGCTTTCAGGATGCAACAGAAACTCTTGGAAGGGACTCTGCTCCACAGAGTCAGAGTTCAGTTATAAAGTCTGTCTTCAGCATGCTAAATCCATTAAAGACCTTTTTGGAAAAGGATGAAACTAAAAAAGATGATGACAAAAACAAGCCAAAAAGAAAGCAAAACGTTGTTGGGTGTGGTTCAGAGTCAAGTCAAAGGGAAGGTGCCCTTGGCAAAGACAGCAGTATCGTGGCTTTAGATAAGAATAATGGAGACACTACAGACTTGTCCCAAATGCCCACAAATGAGGATTTGTTGTCTTCTCAAACAGCCAATGAACCTTCGAACTTAGCTAGTTCTGCAAGTAAGAAAAATGATACTGATAGTCTGTTGGAGCGAAAACCCCATATAGACCTGTCTCTGTTACCAGCTGAACCAAAAATATGTGTCAAAGATACTCCAGGACATCCTTGTATAGCTGGTAGTAGAACTACAAACAAAGAGCCTTCTTCAAAGTCATTAGAAGGGGACAGAGTTACTGGTGATGATAATTTCCTTGAGCCACTCAAAAGATCCTTTAGCCAGTTTTTGCTCACTTCCCCTGAAAACTGTTCAAAGGAAACTTTGTCAGAATCTAGGAAAATTCACTCATTGGAGGAAGATGGATGGGAAAGGATTCCTAAGAAAGATGGACATTCCTTTTCCTTCAGTGGAAAACTACATATTCCATTTCTCAGAGTTCTTAGTCATTCTGAAAAGCAGCAGGATTTAAAAGAGAAAGGAAGCATTTTTCCTTTGTTTAAATTTCCTTTCACTGACAGTCATATCACTGTTAATGACCAGAGTTTTCATGACTCTGAAGTAACCATCAATGAAGAGATTCAAAGAAACTGCCAAGAAAATACCAAACTTAGTTCAATAAAATCTAATTCAGTTCCAAATATTCATAATAATCTAGAAAAATTTGGTGATACAGAGACATTCAATAAGAATGATCCAAAAAATTGTTCTGAAGATACCACACTTAATAAAATAATGTCTGATTCAGTTCCAAATATAAATAATGATCGTGGGAAATTTGGGAGTATAGAGGAATTAAATTCAAGTGATTGCACAACAGAAGAGAACTGTGAAAGAGATACTTTAGCCATCCCTGAAGTTGTGCCCAAAGAACATAAACTTTCTGATTCTTTAGGAGAAAGTAAGACTCTTACACAAGTGATATCTTTAACAGTATCAGACTCTTCATTAGCATTGATTCCTACCATTTCAAAATCAACCTTGGTTAATGAAATTGGTGAAGACAAACTTGTAGACAAAGCTTCCAAGAAAAGAACCCAAGGAGGCCTCCTTTCTGGCCTATTTAATGGATTCTCTTCTCTTAAAAACTTGTCTAATTCACAAGAAATAAATTTGAAAAATGATGCCTCTCATTATAGGAATAGCACCCCAAGCTCACTCTCCGGAATATTTAACTTGATATCCAATAGCAGTATGACTGACTGTAAACCAGATGAAGCAAAGTCCATGTTTTTAGGTGACATGAAGAGTTCGAATGGAAATAAGTGTTTATCCTTGGATGAGAATGCTGTTACTTCATGTGCGACTTCTGAGAACCAGAGGGACCATGTTGAAAAACAAGAAACTTCTGGCTTGATAAAAAGCTCTTTATCTTTACCTAAAGAAAACATACCATTAGCTGATGCTTGGGTTGATAATCATCATTGCTCTTCTGCATGGAAAAACCAGCACAGTGAAAAGCATCGCTCCTCTCCCGAGAACAGTGTATTTCACTGTACACTGAGTGCTAAGCAGGACCTTGTAGAGAAATCTTTGCCAAAGAAGCCAACACCACACCATATTCTTGAGGCAAACCTATATGAAAATTCAAATAAGTTATATTCACCTATACTGAGTACTAACATTCTTGATAAATCAAATCACTCTCAGGCTTTTGAAGAGATGAACAGTCCTTTCCGTTATGAATGGGACTCTGATAGAAAAAATTTCTCTAAAAATTCCAGAATACTTCAGTCAGCTTATTATATGTTGAATCAAAATACATTTCCATCAGCTGATGTTTTTTTGTGGCCTGACTCAGAAAACTCAGCAATAAACTTTTGCCAAAAAGATCAAAATGCAAACAACTTGGAGTGGAGAACAAATTCAAACAGTGTCGTTTGGTGTGAATTACCATATGAATCATTCAATCAGTTTACATTTAATGAAGATTACTTAAGAGGTGATATGTGGGCAGCTAACTCATTATATGGAAATTCTTATCATCTTTCAATTAATGAGACTAAGAATTCACTGGAAGAATTGCCCATTGACTTAAGTTATTCTTCAGGTCACGAAAAGACTACACACCCCATGGCTGATCAAGAATCATTAAGAATGGATGCAAACTTTGTTTTTTCAAGTGTTGGTTATGAATACCAGGAATGGTTGTCATGTCTTGAAAATGGAGTGTGGTGGCCATCAGAGGATGGAGACTATGGATATTTTGTGTTCCATGATGGTCAATATATCTATTCTCTCCTCACTGATTCTACTGGGCAATATGCTTATTTATTTATACCTGATTATTCTGATCAAGAGTATTTGAATTGTGATTTGCAGACAAATAATCTATCAAGTATTATATTGGATGACAGCATTATTTCTCCTTGTAGTTTTAGAGTACTAGACAAGGACAATAAATTATTGTGGTATGTTGAAGAGGAACCAATTGAGGACCCTCTTGATTTATCTATAGTTTTGCCTAGAAGTGACGGACCAATGTATCCAAATTTAGGAGCTTTTTCACAAGTACATGAAGAGTCAGGTTACGGTGAAAGGGATCAACCATTAGATTTTTCAGCCTATAATTCTAAAAAATTTGAAGAATATTTTGGATTTTTTGAAGAAAGGCTATGTGGTTCTGAAGACTTTGAATGTACCTTGGATCTCAGAAATCAACCCCAAAGTATTGGTAATCATGTCTTAAATAAAAATCAAATTAACGAAGGAGATAAGAACCAGGCTCTAGCTAAGGATTCATTGTCTCACCTTTCCAGTTTTCAATGGCTTCAGTCTTCTCAAGAAAGTGCCACTTCGGTTCATCTTGAGAATATGACTGACAGCTCACAGCAAGCAGAAGAGATGTCATCATTAAACAAAGTGACTTCATTATTTTCTGCCTTGGGTGCTTCGGTTGGAAATGCTTTGAATTTTGAAAAGAATGAATCCTTAGAGTCTTTGGCCTTGCATAAAAAGGATCAGCAGTCTAACTTAGCAGTGTTTACAAATGACGACCTTCAGTCATTAATCTTGAGTAAGCAATCAGAGAGTAAATCCCAAAATGAGGAGGAAAATCTTTTTAAGGAGGATTCAGAGAGACAAATAGTATCCAGTGTTCAACAACTGGAATCTACTGAAAATATGAAGCAAGATTTCCCTTTAAATAAAAGCATTCATGTGAAAAAACAAAGTTTGTTGAAATCTGTTTTCCAGGGAAGCCGAACGATTTCTCAGGCTAAATTAGGTAAAGATGATGAAATAATCATATCTGACTCTACTTCAATTCCTCTTGCATCACAGTTTAGTAGGGATGAACACAAGAATTGTGAGCTTCCTCAGGACCAGTCTTCCAAAGAGTCTGAGAGAACATTGTTTAACAGTGTATTGAAACTCTTTGGTCGGGGAGAAGACTCTTCAGTAAGTCCAACAGCAAATGAAAGACAGGCATCTGGATTTTTGAACCTTTTTAAAACCCAGGTGAATAAAGAAGGATCACCAAACTTAGAAAAGAGTGGTGATAAAAATAAAAAGATGACATCTCAGGAAAAGAATGAATCTTTCGGTGTTTCAAAATTTTTTGGTACTCTGGGAGATTTCTTTAAAACCAATGTATCTCCTACACAGACAACTGAAAATATGTCTGTTTCTACAATGACTAATAAGGATGAGGTCAAGTCAAGTCCTATTCCTACAAAACTAACAAGGCAGGATGTTGGGAACTTTCCTGTTGCACCAATTTCCTCTAAAGGGAAAGTTCGAGTTAGAAGTCTGAATAAACAAACTACTATTGATGACAGTGGACTAAAGGAACCATCAACTAAGGAGATCCAGGGTAATAATTTGACTGAAAAAGAAGCACCCTCCAAAGACCACCTAATCCAGCAGTCACCAAATCCATCTTTCTCAAAAAATTGTCTCAAAGAGTCATCAAGAGATTCAATGGAAACTAGTGGTGTGTCTACAGTGACAGAAGTTTCAAGAAGTAATAAAATAACTTTTGATATTCTGAGCAGAAAAACTTCAAATGAACAAGGTCATTTTTCTGGCAAAGACTTGAGCTTTTCAACTGCTACAACATCTCCATCCCAACCAGAGTTGCCGACCAGAAAGAGTATATTTTCTTTCCTGACTGGATCTGAAAAATCTGAGAACAGAACCTCTGCTACTCTACCAAGAACCAAATCTCAAGCAGAAGGGCTATTCGCACTTCCTTCCTTTTTTTCCACTACTAATTCAGGCACCAAGAAGGATGACTCTCATAATAGTTCTTTTAGTTTCTTCAGCTTGTCCTTTTTGGATGAACAACAGCAGACTCCTGGGGGAAAGCATAGCCTTTCAACTGTTACTCCAGTGACTTCCCAGCCCTGTAAGAAGCCAAATGTTTTTGTAGACATGGGTGGCACAATGACTGAAAATCCCTGTGGCAATACAGATAACATAGTCCAGGAGGTATTTCATGAACATCAAATGACTCCTTGTGTTTCCATTAGCAACACTATTGAGCTTGCCTTCCTTGAAGATGATCTCAATGTTGGGGAGGCCTATCAGGGAAAACTAGAGTCCAGTAGTGGACCTGAGTTATCTTTACCAGATTTCCAGATGAATCAGTTGCAAAAAGACAATGTTCCTCAATCACCAGGATTTCAGGAACAGACTGAAACACTGCTCATTGGTCCAGAGGCCCTTGGCGTAGCTTCTCATGAAGAAGATTTCATACAGGAAGCCTTCCCTAGAGGCTTGCTGGCCAAGTCTTTTTCACATGATAGCCGTTTGATTGAAAATCTTAACAATTTAGACACTTGTACTAACCATCATCAAAATGAAAGAATTTCTAGAGACCCACTGAACTTGCCATTAGAAAAGGCCCCTGTTGAGATCTTAACACAGATCATGGAGCCAACCTCTTCAAACTCTGTGGAGCTGGGCTGTGCAGGGCACCTCCAGAGCCAAGACACAGGTAAAGAGGAAGACAAATCACTGCTGGATTCTTCAGTAGATGTGCTTTCAGGGTTTGTGACCAAAGTGAAATCTTTCTCTGGGAGCTTAATCGAACCTCCCAAAACTTTCTCTGGATTTTTTTCTTCTAAATCCCCAAAGAAAAATTCCTTTTTCTCTCTGTCTTCTGGTGCATCATCTCAGCCACTCAAAGATGAGTTATTTGGAATTTTCAAAAGTCCCAAACCAGAGACATACAAAAAAGAATCATCTATCCCAGCTACTGCACAGCTTCAGAATGTTAGTTCCAGAGATGCTGTAGGATTGGTACCTCCAGAAAATCTGTGGAGATATTCTGCTTCTGAATCGATCAATATGGAATCTACTCTCAGTGACTGTAGAATGAATGTGGTTAGTGCAAAGTTGGACTCAGAGACCTTGACAGATGATCCCAACCTAACAACTGAAATGGAAAACAGTAATATTCCTGACAAGACCTTGAAAGAGGATCTAAACCTGTTGGCTGAAATGGAAAATGATATTCTTGACAATATCCCAGAATGTCAGGGTTCTGAAACAATCGGGGCTGCATCTTCTGTCTCAGGGGATGACACTGGGCAAGGAATATTATCTCTGAGTGATGAAGGAGACATGGGGATATTGCAGGGTACTGACACAGAGGCATCGTTTGAAGCAGAACATATCTCATTGCCAACACAGTTGCATACAGATCCTCTCTGGATCGCCAAAGAGCTTCCACCTCCAATTCAGGCACCTCTTTCTCTTGAGCCAGCACCAGCTATGCAGTCTGCCTCTACAAAACAAGACGTCCTAGAGCTACAGGCAACCAATTCATTAGAAACCAATACTACTACCCTGTTCAATGGGACAAGTTCAGTCGGCCAGGGTGCCACACCAGAAACTCAAGGGTCCCTTTCTTGCCCTTTGCTAGAGGAACCTGTGCTTTGTGCCAAAAGAAGTTATGGGATACTTGATGCCCAGAAAGATCCAACTGCAACCCCCCAGGAAACAGAGCAGCCAAGACCATGTTTTGAGATCCCAAACATGACCAATTGGCCAAAGCTCCACTTCCCATCCTCTGCTACTGACTATGGGAAACCACTGAGCTCTTTCTTTTCCTCATCTTCCTCCTCTGGCAATAGGGCAGCAGAGACTGGTATAATGTCTGGTTTTAAAAAGTTGTCAACTCTGTTTGAGGGAGGTAATGAGGAAAAAGGGAATGAAGTGGCAAGTGATCCCAAACTAAGGTTTGGAAAGAAGCTGGATCTTTTATTCCCATGGCCAAAAGAGAGCAAAGGGGACCCTGAACAAATGCCTACAAAATCCTCTCCAGTTTGGATTATCAGCAGTGATCAGGACCTTAACTCCAATGAAGCTGACAAAGCTTTGGAGTCTTCTCAAATGTCTGGGGCCAGTGCTGAGCCAGCTAAGGTCTCTACCCAGCTCACTATGACCTCTGAGCAGCTGGAGGCCAAACCAAGAATATGTACTCATGGGTTTATAGGGTCTGGAGAAGTGGAAAGCCAACAGGAAATCCCAGCATCTGGAGAAGACTGGGGTACTAAAGGCAACCTCTCTGGCCTCAGCAGCCCTTCAGGCAATCATGAGAAAGAGCACTGCCCTGTTTCCAAGCTACTTCACCAACCAGAAACACAAGAAGAGGAGGCAATGCCTGCTAGCACTGACTCTGTTTTGAATGTGCAGCTGCCAGTTACTCTGCATGGCATCAAAGAGCTAAAGACCAACAAAAGGCCGGTTCTCAACTAAAGCATCATAAATGCTTTTGAGAAATTGACCATTTATGATGCAGTGGCTTAGTGGTAGATTAGTCATAGCCTGCTTTTTATCCTTTCTGTGTCTTTCCTAGCACCTGAGCTTCATGTTAATTAGAGGTTAAGTAACAAGAAATAGTGTGTGGGTCTTTTCATCCTCTCCCTTCTCTCTAGTGCCAAATTTAATTTGTTTATTGGAAGAAGGAGCTTCCTGCTTAGAGGAAAGGCTAGGCCCTGAGATTTACTCATTCTGATTTTCTCTGCCTTATATAACGTGGAGTAGATAGAGAAAGGGTAGGAAGAGGCCGCAAGTAGTTGAGTGGCATATATTAATTACAATCACACGATGGGCTAGGATGCTTCCTTGCGCATTCGGCACTTAATGTCTATAGTAGCTGGGGAGGGACTACTTTGCTTTGTTTTTTTAAGTCTTCTAAGATGCTTTCTCCAGTGGTAATGAGGATATTAAGTAAAATACAAAGTACAAAGGATGGCTTAGGATAATCTATATTCTATATCCTATTCCTCTAAATTTGCATAACTTCCTGTAGCCTTTGCCTTTTACTGTCCTTGAGACTGGTGTCTGATAAGTGTTTTGAGTCAAGTCTCACAGGAGCTCCAGGCCAATATTTGCTGTAGTTCTTCAGTCTGGACCATTGTTCAGGGTCTATCTGCAAAGGGTCCTTTTATTTCTGCTAAGAAGAAGCACCATAGAGTGCAGTTTAAGAATGATGCCTTGATCTCTGGCCCAAAACTGTCCAAATGGGTCAGTCAGGGGCTTTAGGGGTGTATGTGTGGGGGCGGGGGGTGGAGGTGTGTGTTGGGAACTACTCAGAACAGTAACCTGGTATCTGTCCTGTTCCCATGGGATGAAGGATCAGAAATCAGCCTGGAAATACCATGTAATTGGGAGGAACCATAGGGAAAATATCATTGGAAAACAACCATTTATCTTCTTTTAGCCAAGAATAAACATAAGCCCTTTAGTTAAAGGCTTGACCCCATGGGAAGGAAATTCCTTGTCCTTTTTCATGGAGGCTTTCCAGCCGGATACCAGAAGTAACATGAGGACCCCTGACTTGGGATAGAACTATCCAAATGTACTGGGATAGATTTTGTAGCCCATCACCAAGTCCCGCTATCTTGAATAGGTAGAGGGACTATTCTCGAATATACTGAATATACTTGAATATACTGAATCTGTTAGGTTCAGTATATGGCCGAAGGGAGTAACTTCTGGATACTGCTCTTCTTTCTGGCCATGATTCATTGTCACTTTCTCTGCTACAGCTGCTATCTGTCATACATAGCAGGGGAACAAAGTTCCTTTCTGGGTATGGGAATTCAGTTGATTGAGAGAGGGTTGGGCTGGCCTCTCTTCAGGTAAAGTTCATTATTATGGCCCTGACCCAGATCCTGGATTTGAACTTTGTTCCCTCTATCCAAAACTGAGCTATGTCCCGAGAGCAACTCAGTTACAGACGGGCAAGTTTACCTTTGGGACATTCCCTGTGCTGCCAGGATATCATTGTAACATTCATGAGGTGAATGGTTGATGAGATCCCCTGAGGGTTTTCTTGATCCTTACCTCCATTACGTGCATATGAGAGTGCCTTCCATTACCTTATTGTGCAGATGGCCGAGAGATAATGGAAGGAACATGTCCACTGTCCTTTGCTCATTCTATGGGATAGGTATTCACATTTACAAATGTAGAGTAAGAACAGGAGACTTCAAGTTAACAAATAATAGCAAAAGGGAATAGAATGCATCCATTTTATTATGTGGAAATTAGAAAACGAATCACAGCCACTGGACAAGTTTCTTTAGAAGTCTGAGTAAGGAATTTTAGATGTAATAATTTTAGACTTTTACTAATTCTTTACCTACTTATAAATATCACATTAAGATAAAGTATTCTTCAAAGTCAACTTTATAGGGTTTTGAAGTTAAGTGCAGTTCAAGAAAGCAACATGTGTTTTTTCCCTGTTGTGATTCTGCTGAGTAGAGACTAGTTCTAGGTTATAAAGTATGGTCCTCTTTTCCTAGGAATGTCCTGTTTGTTATTCATTATTTCCCTGACTCATCCATTACATTTGCCCTGGTCCTTAGTGTCCATTCATTTACTCACCTGTCTTCTTCTCCTTCTCACAGCCCTACCAGCAGTAGTAGGTATGGCTCCTCCTGCAACGTGAGCCAAGGAAGCTCTCAGCTGAGTGAGCTAGATCAGTGTCACGAACAAGACGATGATCGTCGGGAGAGGGACTCACTTCATTCCTGCCACAGTTCCGGTAGTTTCTCAAAAGATGGCCAAGTGGGTTTTGGAGAACAAGTTAAAGCCTTGGAAGTGACAGGCGAAGAAGAGAAGGGGAGAGCATGTGAATCCAAGGAGAAGAAAGAAGATGTCACAGCCTGTCCTACCCCAGATCTGGTGCTACACAAAGACCATGTCCCAGGCCCCCAGGAGAGGTAGGCGATGGCTGTCTTGAGGAGCTCACATTGTTTCCTCATACCTTTCCTGTTATATTGCTGAGTATAGTGCTTTTCATTTGTTTCCCCGCAGCTGGATTTGGGCTGGGTTTGGTGATGATCAGGGTACCGAGGCTTAGCTCTTCATTGCTTCCTCTGATTTTGGGTATAAGTCCCAAGATATATTTTTTAAGATTTTATTTATTTATTTTCAGAGAGAGGCGAAAGGAGGGAAAAAGAGAGGAAGAGAAGCATCGGACAGTTGCCTCTCACACTCCCCCAAATGGGGACCTGGCCTGCAACCCAGGCATGTGCCCTGAAAGGAAATCGAACCGGTGATCTTTTGGTTCACAGGCTGGCGCTCAGTCCACTAAGCCAAACCAGTCAGGGCCCAAGATATTTTGAGGATCTCTGAAGAATTCTCGGGTTCACTGTAGATAGCTACAGTGTTCTAGACTTTCTTGAGTCTGCAGTTCTGGGCTCACTAATTGACCCCATATATGGCAGCCTCCGAGTTTGGAACTGACCTGAGCCCTGCAGATTATTTCACTCAAAGGAGCTGCTTAGAATGAAATGGCTTTCTAGCATATTAATGTTTAAAACTCTTTCTTTCTTTCATTTTTTATTGTTGTTCAAGTACAGTTGTCCCCATTTTCACCCCACCACACATCTCCACCCCACCCATCCCTGCCTCCCACCCTCATACTTACCGCCATTGAGTTTGTCCATGTGTCCTTTATACATGTTCCTTGATGGCCCTTCCACTATTTTCCCCCATTATCCCTCTCCTCTCTCCCCTCTGGTTACTGTCAGTTTGTTCTTTATTTCCATGTCTCTGGTTATATTTTGTTTGCTTGTTTGTTTTGTTGATCAGGTTCCGCTTATAGGTGAGATCACATGGTATTTGTCTTTCACAGTTCTTTCGTGAACATTGCTTTTTGTTTCGTGTTGTTTTTCCCTGGCCGAGAAAACCAGGACAGAGTTGAGACAGAATGGGTAGGGAAGCCAGATCTAAGCCCCTTCTGCCTCCCAGGGCCTAGTGCCAAGGTCCAGCCTCAGCAGGTCTCAGGGTCCCCAAAGGATGGATGGCACAGGTGATGAATGAAGAGAGACACCTGATTGGATGCCAGAGAACAGCTAGCCCCTTGGGTCCAGCTGAACTCAAAGGAGTTTGATTAAGCTTTATTTTTATAGAGATTGTTATATGGCAACCAGGGAACAGGTGCATGGCATGATCATTTAAGCAGAAAGAGTCTTTACAGAAGCAACTTGGAAATGTACAGGAAGTTCTATAGATTCAGTTATGCTGAACAAAGGGTATTTTGACTAGGTGGGCTATAAATCAGACAATCAGAAATAGTTGCATGGTACAGAGCTTCAAATGTCTATTGATGAATAGATGCTTATTAAAGTTCTCAGAATTTAGCATAAATCAAAAGGATACGCTAGACTGGACAGTGGTCATGGAAACTTTATTAAAAGGCCTTTGTGGTTGGCTAACTTAGCCATCTATTTTCTTGCCTAGAATCTTTCTTCATGTTTTTAGGACACTAACTCCTTAGTAATTGTTTCTATGTGCTTAGTTAGTAATAGTTAACCAGCTTCCTCTGCTTCTTTACTTATTTAATTCTATTCCTGTCTAAGGTATATATATATTCCTGTCTAAGGTATAGGAGGGGCTCTTGTTCTATCAACTTCTAGACGTTCAGGGGCTACCCCATCAGGGGGGACTTTTGTTCTCTGGCCAAGAAATCGTTTTGTACAACCTTATCGGAGTTCTGGGGATCATTGGGCCTGAAATACAGGTGTCTAAAAATCCCACCGCCTATTAATGGCAAAGACAGACATGCAAGAAGAGATAGACAGGGAATCCAGCCACAGTTGTGTCTGCTGTGCAGACATATCTTATCCGTCCTGACTGTGTCAAGGGTTGGGTGTTGGTCGGCTCCCGATAGCCTAGCAGTGTATCTGGCAATTGGTACCCATAAGAAAAATTTTAAATGTGCCCTTTAACAGTCTTATAATGAAGCTTAGTACAGAGTTTGAGTGTTATTATTGAGTTAAACAGGTCAGTAATGTTGCTGCTAAGTCAGGGCAGAGCAGGCTTTCTCAGTTTGGGCATTATTGATGTTTGGGGCCAGATAACTCTTTGTTTTGGGAGCTATTGTACACATTGTAGGATGTTTGTTTACTAGCATCCCTGCTCTGTACACACTAGATGCCAGTAGCAGCCCTCAGTGTGACAACCAAGAGTGTCTCCAGGTATTGCCAGCTTTCCCCTGCCCTGGTTGAAAACCACTTGGGTAGAGTGATAAGGGGAAAGTGTGACTTAGATTCTCAAATATCAAGGTCTAATAATAAAGCCTGTCACTGAAAGATCAGAGCCATGAATGCTGATTACAAGGTAAAAGTCAGAGAATGGTTGGTATGTCAACTCTACCACTGGAGGTATAAATATATTTTCTCTTTTCCTTTTTTCTGATCTTCAGTCATTTCTGGTGGCTCATCTAATAGATGAAATATCCGGGAAACTGAGCGCTGGACCAGCTTTTTTACTGGGTTGACAGCCCACTGAATGATGGCTCTTTCTAGACTTTAAACTTGGTAGATGATGTTGTCTGGGTAGAGTCCTTGGTAGAACAGCAGAAGTGACCAGCATGAGTATTTGTCCTCTACTGGCTGTGTCCTCTCAGATCCTAGCTGTGTGAGTGAAGTCCAGGTCTACTCGGCCAGAAGGGCCTGCAATTGTTTTAGAACAATTGACCCATTTAGGTAGCATTAGAGCCCAGCATGTCTATTTTACATGTCTCGATAGTAGATTCTTGTTTGCTGCCTTGGCAGTATACCACAGTGTGAGACAGGAGAAGCGTTATCACCGAGAGTCAGCCACTATTCCACAGTCAAGTACCTGGATGATGACACAGGGTAGTATTTCTGTCTCAAAGCTACTTTGTTATATTTATTGTTCATTTCATGGAGGGTGTTCCTGAGGCAGCACAAGGAATAAACCATGGCAAAAAAGAGGCTGTACTTTTTTTCTTAGCACCTAGATGGTGTAGTCTAGGAATTAGTAAACCTTCCAAAACATTTAGTAGAGCAGAAAGGGTTTCCACGAACAAAATTCTGCCCTAAAGATTCTATGTAGAACCCCCAAGGGAGACTGGTGGTCCTGTGAGGTGGATGAGAGAGTTATTCCACACCTCTCTGCATAGTTTTAATTCTAGACATTTACTCAGGGCCTTTGTCATTGTTGCTAGTATCCTGATCCCTGAGCTGCCTCACTGGGTGAGTGAAAAGGGGGAAGGAGGAGGGGGAAAGATGAAAAGCTCAAAGGAGTTGTCATTTCAGGGAGGAACTTTTTTCACATTGGATATTCAGGACTATGCTGTTCGAGTGGCCTGAATCACTAAACAAGTATAGGCATGAATATAGATAATTTTAGTTTAGATATTTGGCAGTGTGGCACTGAGCACTGCTACCTTGTGGCCTGGGCTATTTTTTTCTTTTTTATTGAATTTATTGGGTGATATTGGTTAATAAAATTATATAGATTTCAGGTGTACAATATGTCATCTGTATATTGTATTGTACGTTTACCACCCCAAATCAAGTCTCCTTCCATCACCATTTCAGCCGGACTATTTTAAAGGAACATTCTTTTCTTTACTAGTGTTCCTGAGGAGAATGCATCTTCACCATTAACCCAAGCCAGAGCACACTGGATCCGAGCAGTCACCAAGGTTCGACTCCAGCTTCAGGAGGTAGGAAATCTATTGTTCTAATCCTAGTTGGGACAATTTTTCATTTGAAATTGGGAGACATATGGTACCGAAGAAGCAGTCAGTGATTAGTCATCTTCTCAGTGTGCATCTGGGATGCGTGACAAGCAAGCCAGAGCCTTAAGAGATGGGAGGGTGGCCATCAGCTTCCTTCTTTACTAATTAATGGAAATCAAATAGAAGTAATGTGTTAAGAATCTGAAGATAGAGTTAAAGGCTATTTTTAGTACCATAATCACCTTGAGACCATTTTATTTTGAATTTACACAGGGGACTATTTCAAGGCCTCTTAGGGTCAGTTGTTTCACTTGGCCAGCCAGTTCACATAGCATTAGCGGGCCCACACAGAGCTAGCAATTGTACACACTGTTCAGAAATTTCTATGGGTTTCCTTAATTTAAGGCTTAAAGCATCAACACAGTAAGATCAGAAACAATGTAAAAAAGTAAAAATAAAAAAATATTTCTTATTTTTAGTGGTATAAGTTTGAAATGTTTACATCTATGTGTCAGTAGGTAGTCTACAGACAGAAAAGATGTATTTAAATGACAAGTGGCTGTCAGTATCATACCTGGCAGACATTAAAATTCAAGCATGCTCACATGGGTAAACACCCTTAAAATTTTTTCAGACTTAGGGAAAAGTGGCTCAAAGAGTCATATAAAAATCTCCCATATCCTTCTTGTCAAGATGCCCCAATTGTTGACATTTTACCACATTTGCCTCATTGTTCTCCATCCATCATGATTAATCTTTTTCTAAACCGTGAGAGAAAGTTGCAGATACGATATGCTATCATTCCTAAATGCTCTTATTTGTATTTTCCCCAAAACAAGGCTACTCTCCTATGTAAGCACAATATAACCATCCAAATCTGGAACTCAACAATGACAGCACTGTCATCAAGACCCCACGCAGATTTTGCCAGCCATCCCAAAAATGTCTTGTCTCTTTTCTGGTCCAGGATCCAATCCAGGCTGACGTGATGCATTCAGTAGTCATGTCTCTTTAGTCTCCTTTAATCTGGAACCTTTTCTCAGTCATTTTCATCTTCAAAAGATGGCACAGGCTTTTCATTTTGTAGTGTGTTCTTCATTTTGGGTCCATCCAGTGTTTCTTCACGTCCCCACTCAGACCATGCTGTCTTGGCAGGAATTAATCAAAAGTGATGCTGAGGTCTTTTTATGAATTGCTTCAGAATGTACGTGATGTCAACCTGTCCTCGCCCTTGTGATAGTAACTTTAATCACTCAGTTAAGTTTGTATTGGCCAGGGCTCTCCACTGTCACAGCACCATTTTTCCTTTTGTAACTGAGAAGTGTTTGTGGTACAATACTCTGAAGCTATGCCCATATACTGTTCCTCATCAAACCTCCACCTACCGGCTGAGTATTCATTGATGACTTCTGTCTGAATTCGCTGCCACTAATGGTGGTTGCCAAATGGTAACTTTCTATTTCTGTTATCCTTTCTACATTAACTAATTGACATTCTAGTGTAAGAAAGAGATTTCCCTTTCCTCCCCTCAATTTATATCAGTATGGACTCATGGATTCCTAATTTATTACATGAATTTTAATCCCTTACTATAATTTATTTTGATGCTCAAATTGTCCTAGCTTTGTGCAAGCACTGTTAATTTGATCCTTCAGCAAGAAGATAATGTTTTTTTAAATGATTGAAAAAGTAGCTGATTTGGAAAAAGCATTTTCAATACATATGTTTGAAAATGCTTCCTTTTGTGTATGTATGTGTGTATGTGTTCTTTTGTTACCAGAAACATTGAGTGTTACCTACAAAAACTTGTGAGTTCTAAAATCTTAGAAAGAGGCTGTTAACATATTAAAAATCTTTCTAATGAAAATTTCAGTGAGGTGTGAACTTATTTGTTAAAAATATAAAAAATGTTTCTATTTTGTAAGGCATCAGAGAAGTTGAAAATTTAGCCAAATTCTAACAAAATCTTTGAATGATCGGTATGTGGGAAACAATTTTACAATTTTCACTTGAATGATTTATCAGTACCTTTTTTAGCTATGAAAACTAAATATTGAAATAATCAAATGTGGAACTAGACCTTCAAACCATTCTATAACAAAATGTTAAACTACGATTTCAAAAATGATGAAGCCTATCATATCACATTGCTTTCACTAAAAATATTATTAGTACTGCTAATACTATAGTGACAGCAAAAATATTTTTGTATCATTAACAAGTATTAACTGTTTCTTTTGTGCTTTTACGTGTATTTTATATAATGTAACAAACATATTAATACAATTATACATGCATATAATTTTTAAATGAATATACAAATATTGAGAGATATATGCAAATAGATTTCTACCAAAAGGGGCTGCTTATCATCACCATTGGGAGTCCGTTGATCTAGACTGACATGAGCTACACATTTGGAGTGAATAGTTATGGCATCAGCATCATAATACTTATTAATGCTTTATTTGTAATTTTTCAGAAGTCTTGTAATTCTTATTATACAGGAAAGTAAAATAAGTAATCTTCACGTAGAAGAACAGTACTGAATGAAGAAAACAAGAATATATATTGGAGTAGAAACTGTCATGACTTTTTCTTAAGAAGCTGTTCAGAGTCTCTCAGAAAGGATAGCTGAAAATAGTTGCCAAAGCTTGCAATCATTTACAAAAAAGCATGGTTCATTTAGGAGTGATTAAGAACCATTGCTGCTTAATTGAATAAGGAAGCAATTATAAGTATATTCTTAACACAGGTAATATAAGTAGAAGCTGATCAAGTGTGAGCAAAAGAAGAAAGATAAGCCAGAGTTCAAAGAAGGATTTGTTAACAGTTTAAGATAGAAGCAGAAGTACACCATTTATACTCCAGATGAGATTTGCTGACAGATTGTTTGAGGTTTTGAGACAGTAAGAAGTGTGACAAAAGAGTTTTTTTCTGAGCGGTTGTAATTCAGTCACCCCTTAATGCCCTGCCCAAAGATAATAATTTTTCTTAGTCTTATTATTATAGAATTTCTTTATGCAAGTACAAGCAAATATGAATATATATTCTAATTTTCCATCCCTATTCTTTAAAATAAAAGATGTTATATTATATACACTAAGGACATCTTCCTCTTTTACTTAGAGAGTCTTCTATATTAGCTCTAAGAGTACTTTTCTTTTTAACAGCTTCATAATATTCCATGGTGCTGCAAGTATTTAGTCTCTATTGATGTTTATTTGGTTGTTTCTAGTCATTTGCTATAACAAATTATATTCTAGATGAGTACCTTTTACATGTTATTTTGCCTGTATGCATTTCTGAGAGGATATGCATTTATAATTTTGATAAATATTGCCAGATTGCCTTCCATTTGTCAGTGGCTTAAGAGAACAAAGGTTTATTTTGTTCATGTGCCTTGTATTTCTATATGTTCAGAAATTCTGCTTTAAGTTGTCTTTTCTCTGCCATCCAGGCTGATGGCATAGCCTGCACCTAGAACATACAGTTTTGGTGGTAGAGAGAAAGAAAAGATAATAAATGCAATAGAACATAGCAAATTATACTCTGGTTCTTAAGACTCCTGACCAGAAGATATAATATGTCACTTTTGCTCATACTTCCCTGGCTAAAGCAAATCATACAGCCGTATCTAACTTCAGGGGAGTAGTACTTACACCATGAAAGAGAAAAGGATTTGTGGATCGCTTTAGTGGTTATTCAAAAGCGTGTCTGCCTTCAACAGAGATTGTACCAATTTGTACTTCTACTAGTTAGTAATGTCAGGAGCGTGCTTTCTTCTTCCCAAACCAAACCAATGGAAAGACTTGTCAAACTCGGATTTCTACTAGTCTGCAAGACAATGGTGTCTCAGTAGACTTTAAATTTACATATTTTATTATCAGTAGAGTTAAGCATGTTTTCATATAAGTAAAGGCTATTAGTATTTTCTTTTCTGTGAACAGTCTGTTCATATTTTTTTGCCCTTTTTTTTTCTATTGAGCTTTTGATTCCCAGGCACTTTTCATTGTCTTAGGGAAATGAACTCTTATCTGAGATATGAGTGTTCAGTATTTTTTCTCAGCATATCATGGTGAGAAAGTTTTTTAACCTTAATGAGCCATGTTTTCCTACTCCAGAAAATGGAGAGGGTAATAGTACCCTTTCTTTTAGGATTATAAATTATCTATTAAAATGATGATTTAAAAAGTGGAAACCAGAGGGCAGCAGAGGGATATCTCAGCTGTGGGAGTTCCTCCTGAGAAGCATGGGGTCTAAACCGAAAGCTGGGCTGCCAACCCAGAGCACCAGAGCTGGGAAGAGATGTGCACATAACACCTGGCTGTGGAAAGCAGCAGGGCTTCTGTCCACTGTGGAGAGATGAGAGTCTTCTAGAGACACGGGTACCTTCTTAAAGGGCCAACGCAGAGTTTTGTTGGCAGCCACTCACACTGGGCTCCAACGGAGCGGGGTGGCTCTGTTTATACTTTTCCTAGATTGGCATTTACCATGATGTAATGGAGTTACTTGTTTGTTGTTCCATCTCACTTCTCTGAGGATTTGTAAGATCCTTGAATGTGAGGGCTATACTTTTTATTGCTAGTGTTCTATAGCCCAATGTAGAACCTAGCAGATTGTTTAGGTAACATTTTATGAATGCTTAACTAGCCATAAAAGCCCATCATCATTTCCACAGATACCTCCCTGTACTTCTTTTAATTATTCCTATTTTTATTTTCCCAAAGCCTAGCACCCAATAACAGTAAAATATTAACTATTAAGTTAGCTATGCTTTTTAATATTATTTTCATGTACATTAGTATGAAGTTCCTGAATCTGGACCATATTATGTGTAGGTTAAAATTTTTTCTCTTTTAGATTGTTTTTGTGAGATTTAATCTGGTTTACTAAATATGATTTGAAAACATTTGAAAACATGATTTAGTGATTATTCATAGATTAATACTATTCCATTATGTAGATGTTCCATACAATTTCTCATCTCCTTACTAAAATAAATAATGCCACTCTGAACATTATTATGTGAAGTTTGTTTTCATTTCTGATGATTTATTTAACCTAGCTTTCTAAAAGTATAGTCAGATAAATTACTAAGTTAAAGAGTATATACCTTTTGTTGATTAGGTTCCACATATAGGTAAGATCATATGGTATTTGTCTTTCACCGCCTGGCTTATTTCACTCGGCATAATGCTCTCAAGGAATGTGTATAAAGGACACATAGACAAAGCCAAAAGGGGGTAGGATCGAGGGTGGGAGGTGGGAATGCCTGGGGTTGGGGGGAGTAATGGGGAGCAAATAGAGACAACTGTATGTAAACAACAATAAAAAATAATGTAATAAAAAAATTCATGGAAAGCAAAGTACATATTTTATAAACCCCCTTAAAAAGGTATGTACCTTTAAAAAGCTTCTAATAAACTTATACATGTGTTTTCAGAAAATTTTTCCAATTTGTGCTTTGAGTACATACTGGAATGTACCACACCGACATTAAGTATTATCATTTTAGAAGATTTTTGCCAATTTGGCAGAAGAATGATATCTCATTGTTTTAATTTGCATCTTTTTGATCGTTCGAATATTTCCTGTAAATTTATAGGACATTTATGTGTCTGTAGTTGACACAGTAGACTTTGAGGAACTACCGTAGGAACCTGGCTGCCCTTATGCAATTCCTGGGAGAGTGTTAGCATTTGAGGGAAGAGATCGTAGAGGTCATCTCTGTATCTGGGCTGGCCGAGCACCTGGCTGTATATGCTTAATAAGTGTTTCGTGATATTGCTAATGCTGATGAAGCAGTAATGTTGGTAGTGTGGGTGGAATGGATATGATTTTGTACCTTATTTGGCTTAGCTGCAGAAGAATCTGGGGGAGGAGGTGAGACTTCTAGCTCTAGAAACGGAGACTGCGGTGGCAGCAGGTGGGTGGGTGTTCCAGGTGGAAGGGACAGTGAAGGAGAAGGCATGGAGGTAGGCCGTGAGGAAGCCTTGACAGAAGCTCTTAGGTTGCAAAAGAAAGCTGAAGAAGGAGAGGCTCAGTGAGCAGAGATAGAACTGAGCACATAGATTAGAAGAGCCGTGCGTAAATGGAGCAATCCCAGGAGATCCCAAATTGCACCTGGTCAGCCTGAGAGACAGATCAGCATTTTCTCAGGGAAGATCATTACGATAGAAAATGAATTGTCCCTCTCCTGCAAAATTGTGTTCTTTCTTATAACTCTCCCAAACAAAGAGACTTCCTTCTCGTGGTTTAGTTGATTTCCTAAAAAGGGGTTCTCCTTTTGGAAAAAATGATGAGGCTGAAGGGGAGGGCTCTTGATTACCCCTGTCTTTTAAATGTACTTGCACCAGGAAAGTATTTCTGAAATTTTAACTACAGGTTTTTGTTCTGACTCATGGCTGCCTATCTTAACTTCCACTACCTCAACTCTTTGCCTTCAGAGAGCACCAGCTATCCCTCCTTTCTCTCATAATCTTTCATCCCTCTCCCTAACACTTAAAAACCAAAACACCTAAAATTTTTTTGAATAAATAATAAATGTAAAAATACAAAATTCTGCAAAAAGGATGTGTATAATGCAAAGTTTCCTCCTACTTCAGACTTCCAGGCCTCTAGTCCCGTCTCCCGATTTCATGGTTACCTGTGTCTTGTGAATTGGCCCAGAGGTAAAAGGCACCTTTACAAGCATGCATGTATATATCACACACGTTGTCCTTTTCCTCTTTTCATTTACTGCTGTATTTTGGAGATTTTTCCTTATGAGTACAAACAGAGCTACTACATTCTTTTTAAATAACCGCCCAGCATTTCTTTCTGTGGAGGTATTATATTTATATACTCTGTCCTCTCGATGGATCTTTAAGTTGTTTCTAATATTTTGCTACTACCACAGTGTTGCAAAGCAAATCCTAGAGTAAGCCTGAATACTTCCAGACCTCTCTTAACCACAGCCTTCAGCATCCATCTTCAACCTTCATGGTGAGCCCTACGCAAGAACAGACCCTATTACTGCTTCATCAAACAGAGAGACCTCTCTCAGATGAGTGCCCTAGCTGCTGCTCCCAACAGGCCCCTTCTGCTCTTTGGCATATGGTGGAGTCCCTATCTGGGATCTGACACCAGACTGATGCATTCTGTGCTGACTGAAACCTGGCCACTCCCTAAAGCCCTTTTTGGAGAAGACTGTGCCTTTTTTTATGCCCATGTATTACTGGGTCAGGAGAGGGGTTTGGTTTTCTTTGATTGCTTCTGCCACTTCCAAGCCATTACTAGTTCTTCTAATAACCTGTTCTGACGCCTACCTTCCTTGTTTCAGTTAGATCCCAACTTTTCCATAACTGCTACCCATTCATTGAAAACTTTAGTGCCTACATCACAGTTTTCCTTTTAATATCAATTACTACCACCATCATCATAGCAACCACATTTACTGAATACCGATATTCCTGTAAGTTGTTTTACATGCATTACCCAAGTGAATTCCTCACAATAATTTTATGAATCGGGCTTATGTTATGGGACTTATTTTAGGGGTTAATAAACTGAGCTTTAGAAAGATAGAAACTTGTCTGTGGTCACCTAGCTGGTAAGAAACAGAAACAGATTCAAATCTAAATCTGTTTAACTCCAGATCCTGTGTTCTTAACACTGTTTCCTACCAACATAACCTTTTTTTATTTTATCACCATAATCTGAGAACTTTGGTTCCCACCAAACTCCAATTTCTAGAACTGTTAATAGGTTCTTTATCATGCGATAAAGAGTTCTGTGGTTAAAAAATTTGGGAAACATTGGGTTCCAATAGCGTATAATACCAACAGATTGCTTTATCATAAGGCTTGTCAGATACTTGCATATACTTAGACTTATGATTCTTAAAGAGGGGAGTATAACATGCACAGCATTATCACAGACTTATTTGACTGTGAAGTTGTATTGCAGAAGCATCCTGTTGGACTCGTTTTCCAAGGAATACACTTTAGGAAATTCTGTCTTGTGATTTTGTTGTCATTTCATTAAAACTCTTTTGTGAAGGTCATCAGTGAGCTGATAGCTACCTAACCTTGTGGTTGCTTTAAGTCTTTTTTAAAAATTTAATTTATTTATTTAATCCTCATATGAGGACATGTTTTCATTGCTTTTAGAGAGGGAGGGGAAGGGAGGAAGGAAAGGAGAGAGAGAAACATTGATTGGTTTCCTCCCATACATGCCTGGACCAGGATTGTACACGCAGCCTAGGTATGTGCCTGACCGGGAATCAAACCCACAACCTTTCAGTTATGGGACCATGCTCCAACCAACTGAGCCACACCAGCCAGGGCATTAAGTCTTTGTCTTATTAGACTTTTCTGCAGTACTTGACATTCCTGAACACTCCTTCCTGTTTTGACATGTTAAGAAACCATCTCCCACACTCTTCTGTTCTCTCCAGTCTCCCTTTTCTGATTTCTCTCTTTGCTCACTTCTTAAATGTTGCTGTTTCTTCCCTCAATCCTCTTTTCATATAACTGCATTTTTTCTGTGAAATCTTATTTATAATGTCAACTGCCACTTATTTGTGGGTTGCTCTCCTATTTGTACATCTAGCGCAGATCTCTCTCCTGAACTCTAGACCCATATTTACAACTAACTACTTCTTGTACACTCACTCACTTTTCCCATAAGCATCTCAAGTTCAATGTGTTCTAGCCAAAAGACATCATCTCTCAAAGCCTTTGTGTGTGCGCGTGCGCTCGCATGCTGTATATTATTCCCATGCTCCACAAACCAATCCCAAACCCACTAAATGTGATCGGGCTCTTGAGAGGTAAGAGAAAGCAAACGTATCCCTTCTATAATGTAGAAGAATTAGGAGTAGGAGTTTCACTTGTCTTCAAAAGGGAGGGAAGAATCAGGTAGCTGTCTTGTTCACATAATAGGCACTCCATAAATATCTGTTCTCAGGATGAATGAAAAGGGCGTAGAGTAGGGAAACTAGTCACTTTTCATTGCTGACTAGTTCACTGTGGGGGAATCCAGTGAAACTGCTTCTGATGGCTAAAGTGGCAAGGAGCCAGCGCCACAGCATTGCAGGCTTTTGTAGGGATTTAGACCCTGGTGGCACTGGGTTTCTGGGGAACTTGCTATGGGATCACTCAGATGAGGCCCTCTGGTACACTGGTGTTTCTCTGGGGCCCCCGGGGAGAAGTCAGTGGAGTGCCTCATCCTGAGGTCTAGGGGAGGGCGTGAAAGGCTGCCCTGGGCACTGCGGGGACATTTTCCAAGAGCTGCTTTCGTATACTTGTCAGGTGAGATGCTCAATGTTTCTCAGAATTTTCCACCCCCTCGGAAATATTCTGGACAGGTTTATGGCTTGGATCTGGATGTTTATCAATGGTATATCCTCTATAAACCTTAGATCTAGTTCTGAACCTTTTGAATTATAAAATATCACATCTGGGACTGGGATTTGGGACAGCTTGTTTGAAAGGGTGAAGTTTGCCTCTGGTTTCTGAGGAGCATATCAAAACATCTCTGAGGAGTGCTTGGTAGCGTATCATTCCTGTAGAATCACAGGAAGGTATCAGATCCTGGCAGCCGGCCTTAGCTCCAAATATCAGTAAAGGGAGAGGTACTTAATAAACTGTTATGGAATAAGTCTCATTGATGCCTGTGTACAAAAGTATTTGCTTCCAAGTAATAAGCAAAGCAGCCCTTCTTGCTTTCTACTTCTTCCTGTGACTCCCGTTGCTTGTTTGACTGTCCAACCAATAGGAACCTTTGATACTGGCTGGGAAGGAACTCTTCCTGTGAGAGGGAACATCCTTTTGCCAAAGTTATCCAAAAGGAAGTAACTAACATAATTATTGCATTTTAAATGAAGCCAACTAATAAGTGGGTGCCACTGGTTCCTGTTGGGTCTATTTACAAGACATTTAGGACCCATGGACAAAGACAATGGGTGGAGAGGGGAGTGGGGGAGGTGGGGGATGGGCGGGCAGGGAGAGTAATGGGGAGGAAATGGGGACAACTGTAATTGAACAACAATAAAAAAAAGAATGTATAGGTCAGAGGGGAGATAGAAATATAAAACAGTTAAATATTTAAATACTTCCCCTGCCAGACACTTTCCTCAGTCTTTGTTCTCATTTCTCTCTGCAGCATTCCATAGTTGTATCTTCCCATTTTCCTGCCTTCCATTATTCTAGATTCTCCAATTCTCTTCCTTACTTTCTTACCTTTCCTATCTCCTTTCCTTTCTGTCTTGGACTCTATACTTTCTACAACTTTCCCCTCCAGCACCTCTTTTAATCTCAAATCTGCATCTCCTCAGCCTTTAATCCAGAATCATTAATTGAGCAACCACTGTAAGGCCAGTACTGTACTTGATCTTGGCTTGTGATAGGCAGCCAGTAGACTTCCAACTAGCCTTTCTAAGCAGATGATTCCCAAATCTA
>PVKM010007497.1:0-41390 GCA_004027735.1 Carollia perspicillata | reverse complement strand
TTGAGAGAAGTAACTCATTACGTATGTGGTTACTGAAATCTTAGATATGGGATTTGATGAAAGGAAGAATTCTGCCGATCTGGGGTAAAGCCACTGGATGCTTTTATTTGTTGTAATGGGAAAACAGGGAGAATACATTAGGGTCTATAAAGGGAGAAATCATGAGTTCTTGTCTTGGTCATTCTGAAAATAAAATGGAATTGGTAAAGTCATCTACTGCATATATAAATTTGGGTCTCAGTCAGAGACTCCTTTTGGGATCCTTATGCACAGAACTGTTTTTATCAGTCAAAATAATAGATGAGAACCACTAAAGGAAATACTGTGGATAGAGAAAAGCTGGGAAATCTTTTGGAAGTTTTTTGATTAAGTTCCCACTTGTAAATCTAAGCACCTTAACATTCGCCATAAAACTCATCATGCTTGTCTTCTTTTTGGAAAAATATAAAATCAAAACTGTGTTATTTTATTTAATAAGTTATAGAAAGTACTGCAGTATAACATTTCATCTAACAACTGTTCACCAATTTTTCTCTTTTTTTTTAAATTAGTAATTTAGAAATAATCACTTACTCTGTCTATTTTCCATTAGAGTGAAAGAAATCTAACAGAATTCTATTCAGTTTTTTCCCCAGCTCTGTGAAACATAAACTTTTTTTCTAAGATGGAACTGACTAAACCATGGATGACTACACTCTCCCTATGTGCAAAAATCACCCTATTATTGAGTTTATTTGGAAAATTGGATGGTAGCATTGATTTGGATACAAAGTGAATTTGAATTTTTATTTTGTGGAGGAATATGATGTGTGACCATTCTTTAGAATTTTCATGATTTCTAGTGACTATTTTCCTTATCAGAACCCAGGCAAGAAAAGCTCTGTTGTCTTTTGAGAACAACAATCCTACTTCTCTGAGGAGAATATAAAACTAATACCTAGAAAAGTGTGTGGAGGGTGACAGGGTCTCAGACCAGACTCACACATCTTACCAAGTGTGTCTCCCTTCAGACCACATCCATGCTCTGCCTCTCCAGAACACAGATTTTACTGTCTCTCCACATTCTTGTTGACTAATTAGGATGTAAAAAATCCTCTAGAAAAACTTTATATTATTCAAAAACTTATATAAATGAGCATACCACAAAGGCAGAATAAATATTTGCTGACACCGCAAAGTCAGAAATGGCATAATGTGTCTAGTTGTAAGTTTTGGGGTGGTTGCTTTTGTGTGTGTGTGTGTTTAACCTAATTTCTTAGATCTATCATCTTTTATACTTGAATTTTCTAAAGAAGAGGAAATAAAGTGCCTTTATTGTAAGGACTGATCTGGAAGCAAGTGACTTCATCTTTTTATTTGCCATTGCTACACATAAAGGTGATTTAGTGTTTAAAAGGAGAAAAATTAAGTGAAATTACCAGAAGAGAAAAATAAAAAAAAATATTGCATTGAAACTATACCTCTTGATGTACTGCAGTCATAAAATCAAGTCATTTTTTCTGTGTTTTTACTGAACATATCAACATGGAGCTGAGCAAAGCCTTATTTACAGAAAGCCATGGTATCCTTATATGTGGAACTCTGAGAAATCACTGCTTATTGTTTTCTTTCTTATATTGCAAGGACTTGAACTCCTGTGTTTAATTCTATTTGGGGAGCACATGGAGCCAGAGGTATTATCATAGGTACCACTGGAGCTAACATAAAAAGAAACAACCTAGAAATATTGGTTATCTGGTCCAGAAAGTAAATTCTGAAATTATTTTGTGTACTCACACATGTTATACATAGACATTTATAATTACACATCTTTAACAGAGATTTAAAATTCAGACAGATCCTTGTTATTCTAGAACAGAAATGTAATTTTTTAAATTATTTTGTAATGGACACCAGATATTCTCTTATAACTATATGCCTAGCCTTTCTTCCTTAAGAAAGATACTGCTGAATGAAGCTAGCCATCCCACCTCTTTTCAAGTTTACCTAGAATGAGAAAATAATTAACAGAAGCCTTGAAAATCTAAGTATATAGCTATCTTCTGTGGTTTGTTTAGCCATTCTACCAGAAAAGATTGCTTAGAAATGCTTCACAAATGCAATCTGGCTTCCTCCCTCCGCCTGGAACACTTCATGGACTCCAGCACTCACACAGAAGCTCATGTGCACAAACAACCCGAAGCTTCAGTTAATTAGTTTCACAGTAAACCTGCCTCTCTCTTCACTTTACCATACGATTTATCTGAAGAGAAAGTTAAAGGAAGCACTATTAAAGTAAGATAATGTTGTAACAATGTTTGGGTTTTTTTTTCTGGAGCTCTCTGTGGGTGATTTTGGGGTAAAAGCAAGCAGACACAGTTCCTGGGTTTATTAGAATTGTTTGTGATGGAAGCTGTTTTTCATTTTTCAGAAGAGCTGCAGGATAACAACTGAAGTGAAGAGAGCTGTTTTTGTTATTCCATTTGTCTTGCTCTTCATATTCTTCCAAACTTCAGGACTTTTATGAATTTTGCTTATTTAAGAGAGAGCTCTATTTTACTGTGAATCTCATCTCTGGTAATACTAATGACTTGCCGGGATCACTGAGGAGAACACCTTATTGGGCCCCAACAGAGTGCTAAGTACGAAGGACATTTATGTCAAAAGGAAATTGTGCCCACTTCAAGAAAGTCAATCTATTTTTTGTTACTGATTGCCTCCTTAATTTCAATTGTATATGTCACCTGAGGTAGAATGATATATTCCAAATACAGAGAACACTTCTTTGCTGAAAATGCCAAAATCATTAGCCTGATTTGCTGAGTCCTTATTGATTAGAATATCAGTGATTTGAAGGTTGATTACTTAAGTTTTTACCTCCATATTTTTAATTTAGCAGCATCTGAACTTTTTCTTCCAACATTTTGCTATGGGTATCAAAATATGATACATAAAACTTGATTAAGTGAGACAAATTTTGTGTAGTCTTTATTATAAAGTCCTGTGTTTTAATCTTTGTATTTCCTTGCATATAGTAAAGCAGATACTTCTTACAAGAATGAATATATTTCAAAAATATGAAACATAGAATGTAAATGTACCCAACATTTGAACTTTCACACCATTCTGTTAACACCTAGAAATGTGCTTAATTTATTAGCATGTTGAAAACTTTAATGATCCTTAACTTTTCTCAGCACATGTGCTTAGTAAGATAGACAATGGCAGTATTCATAAAGTTCTCTTGTAAATTTTTCAAAATATATTAAGATGAGTTATCTAATCTGTATGTGAGATGTTTTTGTGTGAATTAAAATGCTGATTTACTATTTATTATTACTTTCCTTGTTAAACAAATTTACAATCAGTTATAGTCAACATTGAAAGAGTTAGATTATCCTCATTCAACTTATTTTTATGTGTTTACAATTTTGAGTATGTCTTTTTACCTTGTGACCTATGTGTACACCTCATTTTTATTACTATCAAGGAGTATAATATAAATGGCTCATTCATGCTGTGTTTAAAACTATAACTCTCAGTGGATTTAACTAAAAATGGTCAATTTCTTTTTTACACTACCCTTCCAGGACCAGTTTCAAGGGGCATTGTTTTCCTGTAGCTACTCAAGGACCTATGTTAATGGTAATAAAAAGAGGGAAGGTTATATCAAGTTGAAAAACTTCAAAGATGTCATATGTATAAAAGTTAAGTGTTTGACCCAGTCAAACCTGCTTAATAATGTAGTCTTTTTGAGTGGCATTTATCTAGTCTCCTCGTAACTGCATTACATTTGATCTCTAGAGTACCTTAAGGTTAAGAAAATTAATAATGGGGTGGTGGAAAAAAGAAAACTTCGGCCTAATGACACATAAGTTGATCTAGATTTTTTAAAAGGATAATAACAATGACTCTCTCATATGCTATTTTTGTTGTTGATGTCTAAGTTCATCAAGTTTTGCCACTCATTTTTAAGGTTGTGGGCTTCAATAATCTAATTAGTCCAGATCCAGATAGTATACATTTTTTCAGTTCTAACGATGTTAAAACAGAAATCAAAACAAAACTCTGGGTCCCAAGAATAAAGCAGAGGATTTGGTCACTAGAGATTTTAAGCATTATTAATGTGTGTTCCAGTTTGGTAATGTGTAAATCGGCTCATTTTTTGGAATCAAATTAAGACCAAGACCCTGAAAGAGATGAGGTTATTAACCTTTGTTCCCAGGCCACTTTGCATTTAGATAATTGGATTGTGCTGCAGAGCTAGATTCTTCCAGTAATTTCGTTTTGAAAAATAAAATTAGACAGCAGATCCTGGCACCCTTTTCCAAGTGTACTTTAGTTCTATAAGTGTACTGTTCAACAGCTGTTACGTTCTACCCCTTAAAAGTGGTTATTTTCAATTTTCTGAAATAATTCACTTTTGTAAAAATAATATATCTCATTTATATAGAGCACTCCATTTTGTGATGTCAGTGTTATTTTTATTCAACCCACATAAGCAGCGTCAGTTTGAGACGTAGCATAATTTCACAGATAATGAAACAGATGCCTAGAAAAGAGAAAGTAAAGAGCACATGGTGAGTCATGGCCATACTTCTTTTAAAAACAATCTTCTAAAGCTTCTATAGGATGCTTGCGTTTGCCCACAAGCTTCTCTTTATTAGGTCTCTATGTAAAATGATAAGGGAGTCACTGGCATTGCATATAAAGATGAAATTAGAAATACAGAAAGAATGAAAATGAAACCAAATATGCATAGAATATTAACTTGTATTCTAACATGCCCAATATCCATGATTAATTTGGCAGTTTTAAAATATGTAAATTACATGCTTTTTAACTTAATGATACCAAGTAAAATCCACATGATAATGGCAAGGAAACCATGTGATTGTGAAGGTAAGGCCGCCTAGTGGGTTGAGGGACAAGGCTGCTCTACCAATAGAGTATGTGCCTTAAATGTGATGTTCTCTTATCCTCTTTCCCATTCAACTCCCTCAAGGTGGTGTAACCACATGTTATCAAGACTAACGTCCACTTTATCAAGGAGAAAAATGAGTACAGTAGTCTGGGTCATCTCTCTCTCCCTGATACAGTAAGTGCAATTTTGCTCCCTTACTCTTCAATGTTTACACCTCTAAGAGTTTTCCTTTGCCTATTACATTGGCTAATACTTACTTCTACAAACACATTAAATAGTAGCAAAGCATAGGTCAGTTTTCTTGAAATTATGGACAAGTATCTAATAATATCTATGAAGTAAGACATGAGCCACTACTGGTGTTTTATCACATAAAAATCTGTATGTTTCTCTTTTTTTAAGTAGCATTATTTAAGAAATGGGTTTTGAAATTTTTTGAAAAAAATCACATGATTTTTTTCTATCATACCAATTAACCTAATGCATATTAAAGATTACTAATAATTAATTATCATAACACTTCTAGAACAAGCCCCACTTGGTCATAATGTGTTATAATTTTAATGTATTCTTGGATTCTCTCTAATTGCATAATTCATATTTTTTGTTCTGCTCTTTATATGTGAGGTTATTCAACAGTTTTCTGTCTTGTGTTTAACATTTTTCAGGTTTTGTTATAATTCTTATGCCTGCTATATAAAATTTTTAGATGTTTTATTTCTCCATGCTTTCAGGTAATTTAAGTATCATTTAAAATATATCTTTAAAAGTGTTTGAGAATACCCATGGCTATTTGGGCCTGATGCTTTTATGCATGGGAGTTCTTTACCACATTTTTCTATTTCTTCTATGAAATTATTCTATTTGAAATTTCTGTCTCTACGGAGTATGTCTCAGTTTGTATACATTTTCTTATCTAGGAAGTTATGCATTTAAGCTAGATTTTCAATTTTATTTTTATACAGTTGTACATAGTGGTCTCTTGTGATTTTGAGAACATCCTCTGTTTTGATGGCCATTATTTCCTTTTCATGACTTACTGTGCATACATCTGTTTCTCCCCTTTGTTTCACATCATTGCTTCACTATTTGATTATTTTATGACCTTTTAAAAAGTGTTCAGCTCATCTGTTTGTTAGTGCTACATTTTTGTCAATAACATTAGGTCCTGCTTTTATAACTGTTAAGTTTCTTCCATCTACTTTTTTGTTTCAAATTTTCTAAGTATTTTGAGTTCTTACTCTTTAAGATGAATTCCTTTATTTTTAAAAATTTGTATTGCATAAGTATTTTTTTACTTTGATAGATTCTACTTCAATTTCATTATTTTAAGAGAATGTTTGCATCATCTCCTTATTTTGTAAGTTACACAGATTTTCTTTATGGCTTAATATATTACCAGTGTTTTTAAAAGTCCCATGTGTTGGTACATTCTTTATTGTTGGGGTTTAGAGTTCACCACATAGCTCTAATGTCTCCTTACTGACTATGTTTTCACTCTCTCTTGCATTTCTAATATTATTTTATTTCTGAATCTGTATTGAACTGAAAGATATGTGCTAATATTTCTTCTGATTCTTCTTGCATTTTATTATATTCTCCTTTCATTGTTATATTTTTGGGTACACATATATTAACAAATTTCTTCATTGTGAATTTTCACCTTTAGCTTTATAAAGTCTTCTTTATATTCAATAATATGTTTTGTCTTGGTCTATATCATGTCTGATTAGATGATGGCCTGTATTTTTTGTGTGCCTTTTAACATTTATTAACCTCTCTTTATTTTAATTACGCTCCATTGTATGGGGCATAGAGATGATTTCTGTTCTATTAATATAGCTTTATTCTTTATAACTTTTCATTTAGAACGTTGCATATCTTTTCCAAAATTTTCTTCTAGATATGTACATAATTTCATAGTTATGTGTGGGGCCATACTTAAAAACATAAATTATGAGTTCAGTGCATATTAATTGATACATTAGCTCAGGAATTTGCAACCTTTTTCATTTCATGGAACACATAAACTAATTCCTAAAATTCTGCAGCACACCAGAAAAACATATTTTTCACTGATCTGCCAAAAAGGGGTATAATTTTAATTGATTTACAAAAAAATAATAATAATCTTCCAAAGTGACTTTTTCAAAAATCAGATGCCTATACTTGTATATAAAGATTTCTGGTACCAAGAATTAACCAATCAGATGTAAACTTATTATACAATGTGGCCAATAAAATACAATTTTATTATATGACCTATGTATTTGTGGCTCAAGCCAGGGCATTTACACCAGACAACAACGGTGTTTTTTATTTGACAGTCTAAAAGAAAAGAGGTCAGTGCCCTCGACTAAATAGTCAGGTATTTCTTGTTTTAAAAAATTCTTGCAGCACACCAGTTGAAAATCACTGCATTATGTTTATGAACAAGGAGAAATACTCGTTTGTCAAAAAGAGACTAGAATATCTCTCTTTTTCAGTTCTTCATAAAAAACAGTACTATGCTGAAAACCTGATAGGCCTGTGCCCCATTTTATATTTTACATATTAAAATTTCAAGTATGTTTACATCTTAAGATCACTTATTTATACTTATAATGCATTTGAAAACTGCTCTAAAAAATCATCTAAACATTGTAAAATGTTAACAATATATATGCAATTAAAAATATTAAGTACACATGTTTTGTATAATTTATAAATATTTTGCAGGTTTTAAAAGTCAGAAAAAAAGTAGGGGATCCAAGATGGCTACAGAGTAGATGAAAACTCCAAACACTTGTTCCCAACCTAGATGGGTCTTGCAAGTAAACCACAAAGTAATCAACTTGAAAATTCAGCTGAGAGTGACAGCATATGTGAGTCTGTATGTGGAAGAGTGTGCAGGGCTTGTGTATGAGTGGGCAAGAGCCTACCCATCTACAGGGCACTCAGGAGCGGGCAGACCAGGCTCTCCTGGCAGAGCAGCTGCTGCTGCCCAGCTGGACACTTCTAGTTGTCCAGATTTGGGGCGGAACCCTTCTGAGGAATTTAAAACATCCTCCTCAGGAAGAAGCCTCTGGAGTGCCCCTACGTCTGTGCCCAGATGTGTCTTTGTGCCCTCTACCAAGCGCAGGACTGTGCACCCCACCACTACCAGGAGCCAGGAACTAGGGACTGCAGAACTTACTGGGGAGGGCCCTGTTGCCTTCCTGACCACAGGCACCACTGGAAACACGAACTGGAGAGAGTTTGTTGAGGAAGCTGCAGATCGGCTCAGGAGCCACAACCTCGGGGGCAGAGAGAGACTGCTGGAGCACTGCTGGCTGCAGAGGCAGTGTGGTGGGACCAGACCCGCCCAAGGTTAAGAATCATTAGAGGGAGTAGCAAGAGCACCCCACCACCATCCTGTGCTATAGTATTGCTGCTGGACTTTTCCCTGGGACAGCTGGAATAGATCCACAGAATAGCTACATCTAAAACCACTGGAGGCTCTGGCAGGCTGTTGTCAGCTCTGACCTAGAGAGACTTTGAGCTTTTTGGGGAAGGGGAGTAAGTGGAGAACAGGCCCCCCCAGGGCTTGTTGCTGCATTGTGAGGGCCAACTAGAAACTCTATTAAAAGCGGAGTTTAGGAGAGACTGGAGGCTTGAGAGGGACCCAGTGCTCGTGTGCACGTGTGTGCCTGCACACAACAGCTATGTCAACAAAGAAATTAGAGTGATAGTGTCACATTGAATGGACTGTGGGACCCAACACAGCACAGCTGGTTGTGCAGGATGGAGAGTTCAGGCCTGAGTCTCCAGCTGAAGAGGCAGGTTGGGGACTGGATGGACAGGAGCTGAACGCCTGAGATTTGTTGCTGTTAGACTGGTCCCCTCGCAGTCAGGTGTGCCCAACCCCCACCTGCAGGATTACAGGCTCTGCAGATCAGTGAGGCCAGGCTCAGGAGCCCTCTGCTGGTCACATATCCAAAAGGAAAGAAGGAAAAGCTCTGAAAGGCCCCTTTCTACCAGACACTAAGAGCTACATTGTTCCTCAGGCCCTGATCCATTGAAACCAGCAGAGCAGAGAGATTAGAGACAGGTGCAACAAGGGGGCTTCAGGGTGCCCGCCCAGCCTTGGCACCTTGGCAGAGCTGCTGTCTATGCCAAGCAGAAAAGATCCGTCCCTTTCACACAGATTGGCCCCTCACAAGAAATACAGAGCTAATTAACCAGAAATCAGACATTGGAAAGAATCTGGAACAGACCAAGACGTGAGGTGAGGAGATGGGGACACACTCTGAGCAACTTCCCTGAAGACTGAGTAGTTACCCTCAGAGGTTACCCAGGGTTCCGACCCTCCCAATCTTACCAGAGGCCCCCTCTGGAGGCAGGTGAAAAAGATACTGGCAGTCTTCTCAGGTCATTAAATGACCCACTCTTGGGCCCTGGGCTGACAGAAAGCCAGCAGGGCAGAATAGGGACCAGCCAAATCTGAAGACGATAGCTACAGACTGTGGATTGCTTGTAGTCTCAAACAGGTGGGCTAGGGTCAGGCAAGAACACCATCTAACATTACAAAAGGCGGATCCAGAAAGAGAAGACAGTGGCAAACCCTGGACTCAACTGAGATGAATTCCACTGTGGTCTTCTTTATTATTTGCATTCTTTTCTCTCCTGCATAGCTTAAAAAAACACTAAAATAAAGTATTTATTTGTCTTTCTTTTTTAAAATTGTTTTTCAAGTACAGTTGTTGCCATTTACCCCCATCCTTTCCCACCACCCACCCAACCCCATCTCCCACCTATGGCTTTGTCCAGGTGTCCTTTATACATGTTCCTTAATGAATCTTCCCCTATTTTCCCCATTATCCCTCTCATACTTCCCCTCTGATTAGTATCAGGCTATTCTTTATTTCAAGGACCCTGTTTATATTTTGCTTGCTTGTTTGTTTTGTTGGTCAGGTTCTGCTTATAGGTGAGATCACATGGTATTTGTCTTTCACCAATTACATTATTTCACTCAGCATAATGCTCTCCAGTTCCATCCATGCTGTTGCAAAGGGTAGGAGTTCCTTCTTTCTTTCTTCTGAATAGTATTCCATTGTGTAAATGTACCACAATTTTTAATCCACTTATTTATAGATGAGCATTTAGGTTATTGGCTCTTGGCTGTTGTAAATTGTGCTGTTATGAATATTGGGGTACATAGGTTCTTTGGACTGGTGTTTCAGGGTTCTTAGGATATAATCCTAGCAGTGGAATTGCTGGGTCAAAAAGCAGTTCCACTTTTAATTTTCTGAGGAAATTTCATACTGTTTTCCAAAGTGGCTGCACCAGTCTGCATTCCCACCAACAGTGTACTAGGGCTCCCCTTTCTCCACAACCTTGCCAGCACTTATTGTTTATTAATTTATTAATGATGACCATTCTGACTGGTGGAAATGGTATCTCATTGTGGTTTTAATTTGCATCTCTCTGATGGTTAGAGATGCTGAGCATCCTTTCATATGTCTCTGGGCCCTCTGTATGTCCTCCTTGGAGAAGTGGCTCTTTAGGTCCTTTGCCCATTTCTTAATTTAGCTGTTTGTCTTCCTGGAGTTGAGTCCTGTGAGTTCTTTATATATTTTGTAGATCAAACCCTTGTCCGAGGTATCACTGACAAATATATTTTGCCATACATTTGGTTCCCTTTTCATTTTGCTGATTTTTTTAGCTGTGGAGAAGCTTTTTGTTTTGATAAAATCCCTTTGTTTATTCTTTCCTTTATGACCCTTGCTGTAGGAGACATATCAGTGAACATATTGCTGAATGGAATATCTGAGATTTTCCTGGCTATGTTCTTCTCTAGGACTTTTGTCTTTTATCCACCTTGAGTTTATTTTTGTATATGGTGTAAGTTGGTGGTCAAGTTTTATTTTTTTGCATGTAGCTGTCTAGATCTCCAACACCATTTGTTAAAGAGGCTATTTTTACTCTATTTAATGCTTCTGCTCCCTTTGTTGAATATTAATTTACCATAGAGACTTGGGTTTATTTCTGGGCTCTCTATTCTGTTCCATTAATTTATATGTCTTTCTTCTGCCCATACCAGACTATTTTGATTACTGTGGCCTTATAAAATAGTTTGATATCAGGTACTGTGATCCCTCCTACTTTGTTCTTCTTTCTCAAAATTGCTGTTTGGCTATTCTGGGTCATTTATGGTTCCATATAAATGTTTAAATCTGTGAAATGTGTCATTGATATTTTAATAGAGATCCAATTGAATCTGTAAATTGCTTTGGGTAGTATAGACATTTTGATGATGTTAATTCTTCCAATCCATGAACACTGTATATGCTTCCATTTGTTTGTGTCTTCCTTAATTTCTTTCTTTACTGTTCTGTAGTTTTCTGAGTGAAGATCTTTTGCCTCCTTGGTGAAGTTGATTCCTAGGTTGATTTATTTTCCCTGCATACCTTTTTAACATTCATTTATTTTCCCCAAGTTTGTTCCTGTTATTTTGCTGGGATTTTTTTAATTTTAGTTCATTTCAAATCTCATGATTTACTCCTCCCTTCTATTACCCCGTTTTGCCTTCTTTCTTCTTGCTTTTTATTTGCTTTAATTTTTATTTTATCTCTTGCTTCTCTTTTACACTCTTAATGTTTCTCCCAACTCCAAACTTTCAAAACCAATTTTCTTATAATTAGTCATCTCACATTCTTTTTCCCATTACTAAAATACCCTTATTCTCTCTCCACCTTTATTAACCCTTGCTCATTGGTTGTTGATATGGTGGTTATTGTTGCATTTCTACAATTTTATTCCTATATGTTTACTATTTTTCTATTTCAAATCTCAAATTTTACTGTTCCCCTCTCCTACTCCTTTTGCCTTCCTCCTGTCCTGTCTTTTAAATTTTACTTTTTATCTCCCTTAGATCTTTTTTCATTCCTCACTCTTTCTTCTCCCTTTATTCCTTCCAAAATTACTTTTATTTTCTTTAGACGTCTCATAAGCTTTTTCTTTCTACTTTCCTTCTTATTTCCATTCCACAGATTAATCTTTGCTCCTTTGTTGTTGATATTGCTGTGGTGGATCTTTTCCTCCAATTTGGTTCCTGTTATTTTCACTCCAAAGAAATTTAAATACGCCATTTTGCCTTATTCTGCCCCTTTTCTATTTACAATGTAAATACATTTTTCTTTCCTTCTTTGCCTTCTTCTATTCCCTACTCTTATTGTGTGTTTTCCCTCTACCCTCTCAAAGTCATATTTCTTTCAGTAATCTCACATTCATTTTTCCTTTCTTATAATAATGTTAATCTCTTTATAACTTTATTTGGTACATTTGCAGTTGATAGTGTGGATGTGGGTGGTGTTTACTTTCATGGGTGTGGGTTTTGTTTCCTGGGTAGTTTGTTTTGTTCTGGCAGCACCTGTAAAACAGCACACAAGACATGGTGGGCAGTGTGACTCTTCATCAGCCAGCTGGAGGAAAGAACAAGCAAAGAATGGCCAAACAACAACCATAACCCAACTACAACAAGAGAACCCACATAAATGGCATAAAGTGTATCACCAAGAATATCTAGCTCATGAAATCAAGGAGACAGCACCCCTGAATCCCACAGGTTTCCTACCACAGATGGACACACCACAAAGACAGTGAGTCAAAGCAGATCAATCTAAAGAGCAGAACCAAACAAGAATAGTCACCTAAAATGTAGAGACAAAGAAACACATCCCAATCAAATGGAAAAGAAGAATCCCCAGAAAAAGTGCCAAATGAAATTGAGGCAAGCAAACTATTAGACATTGAGTTCAAAATAATGGTTTTAAGAATGTTCAAGGAGCTCAGTGAAAACTACAAGGAACTCTTTGGAAGCCACAAGGAATGTACTGGGACTACATAAGTATGAGAAAGGACATAGAAACTATCAATAAGAGCCAGGAGGAAATGAAGAATAAAATATCCGAAATGAAGTATAACCTAGAGGGAATTAAAAGCAGGCTAGATGAAGCAGAGAATCAAATCAGCGAGTTGGAAGACTAGGTAGGAAAAAATCCCAGAAAGAGCAGCAAAATGAAAAAAAAAAAAAAGCCTCAAAAAGAATGAAGATCTTTTAAGAGAGCTCTAGGACTACATGAAATGTAACATATTTGCATCTTAGGGATACCAGAGAGAGAAGAGGAGCAACAGATGGAAAACCTGCTTGAAAAAGTAATGATAGAAAATCCTCTAACTTGATGAGAGAGAATGTCATGCAAGCCCAGGAAGCATAGAGGGTTCCAATCAAAAGAACCCAAAGAGACACACTCTATGAGTCATCATAATTAAAGTGGTAAAATTTAAGGATAAACAGAGAATCTTAAAGACAGCAAGGAAGAAACAGTTGGTAACATACAAGGGAACTTCAATAAGGCTAACAGCTGGTTTTTCAACAGGAACACCACAAACCAAAAAGAAATGGCAAGAGTGTTATAACTATTGAAAAGTAAAGGCCTGTAACCAAGACACTCTATCCAGCAAGGCTCTCATTTAAAATAGAAGGTGAAAAAAGGAATACCAAGGGGAAAAAATGCTAAAATAACATCTCCAACAAACAAGCATTGCAAGAGATGCTAAAGGGACTGGGTTAAGAAGTTGAAAAAGAGAGGAACACAGATAAAACAGGGAAAATGGCAATGAATAAATACCTATCAATAATAATCTAAAATGTAAATGAATTAAATGCTGTAATCAAAAGACATAGAGTATTTGAATGAATAAGAAAATGTGAGCCATTTATGTGCTGCCTACAAGAGAGCAACCTCAGAACAAAAGATCTATACAGACTGAAAGTAGATGGATAGAGAAAATATTCCAAGCAAACAGACATGAAGAAAAAGCTGGGGTAGCAGTAATTATATAAGGCAAAGTAGAATTCAAAATATAGGCAAAACAAGAGAAAAGCAAGGTCACTATAATACTATAAGGGTTATAAGAAGATATAACCCTTATAAACATATATGCACCAAACATAACAGCAACTAAGTATATAAGAAAATTCTTGGAGGACTTCAAGAAACATATTGACAGTAAAATAGTCATTGTAGGGGATTTTAACACCTCACTGTCAGCGATGAAGAGATGTTCCAAACAGAATCAACAAGAATACTGCAGCACTGAACTACACTCTAGATCATATGGATTTAATTAACATATACAGAAATTTTTAATGTAAACAATCAAAATATAAATTCTTTTCAAATGTACACAGAACAGTTTCAAAGATAGACCACATGGTAGGACACAAAACTAGCTTCAACAAATTCAAGAAAATTGAAATCATGTCAAGCATAAGCTCAGATCAAAATGGCTTGAAACTAGAAATTAACCTAAGGAAAAAACTCAAAAACATTCAAATACATGGGGTCTGAATAACAGGTTATTACATACTGAATGGATAAACAATGAAAAAAATGAGAATGAACACATGACAACCCAAATGATATGGGATACAGTGAAGGCAGTTATAAGATGGAAGTTCATAGCAATGCAGACCTGCCTACACAAGACAGAAAAATATCAAATAAATAACCTAACCCTACATCTAAAAGAACTAGAGGGTAAACAATAAACAAAGCCCAGAGTGAGTAGAAGGAAGGAAATAATCAGGATCAGAGAAGAATTAAATGATATAGAGGCAAAAAAAAATTGAAAAGATCAATGAATCCAGGAACTGGTTCTTGGGAATGACAAACAAAATTGACAAATCTGTAATCAGATTTATCAAGAAAAACAGAGAGAGGACCCAGATAAATAAAATCAGGAACAAAGAAGAGAAGTTAAACCTGAGACCATGGAAATACAAAGGATTGTAAGAAATTACTATAAACATATACCAAGAAATTGGACAATGGGCAAAATGGACAATTTTTTAGAAAGATACAATCTTCCAAAATTCAATCAAAAAGAAGCAGAAAGCCTAATTAGACCAATAAGAACTAAGGAAAGCAAATAAATAAATAAATAAATAAATAAATAAATAAATAAATAAATAAATAAAACAGAACACAAGTCCCTGGACTGGATGACTTCACACGCAAATTCCACCAAACATTTTAAGATCTAACTCCTATTCTTCTTAAACTATTCCAAAAAATTGAAGAAGAGTGAAGACTTCCAAACTCTTTTTTAAGCTAGTATTATTCTTATTCGAAAATCAACTAAAGATACAACAAAGAAAGGAAACCACAGACCAAAATTTCTGATGAACATAGATGCTAAAATCCTCAACAAAATATCACCAGTCTGGATCCAGCCATACATTAAAACTTCATACACCATGATCAACTGGAATACATCCCAAGGATACAAGAATGGTACAATATGTGCAAATCTGTAAACATAACACACCACAAAAACAAAGTGAAAGATAAAAATCACATGATCATATCAATAGATACTGGAAAATCATTTGATAAAATTCAGCACCCATTTATAAAAACACCCAGCAGAGTGGGAATAGAGGAAACGTACTTCAACATAAGAAAGGCAATAATTGAGAAACCTACAGCCAACATCATGCTCAAAGAGCAAAATCTAAAATCATTTCCCTTAAGATCAGAAATAAGATAAGGGTGTCTGCTTTCACCAGTCTTATTCAATATAGTACACTATATTGAATTGCTGCATAGTATTCCATTTTGTAAATGCACCACAGTTTTTTGATCATTTACTGATGGGTGCTTACACTGTTTCTAGCACATGGTTATTGTATATAGTGCTGCTATGAACACAGGAGTACATAAATTATTTTGAATTGACATTTCCTTATTTGTAGAATATATTCCCAGCAGAGGAATCACTGGTCAAAATGTAGCCATTGTGGCTATTGTTGTAGCCACAGCAATCAGACAAGAAAAAGAAACAAAAGGTATACAAACCGGAAAAGAGGAAGTAATCTGCCATTATTTGCAGATGACATGATAGTGAACATAGAAAACCCTATAGGTTCCACCAAAAAACTACTTTACTTAATAACTAAATTTGGTAATACAGCAGGATTCAAAATCAATATCAGAAAATCAAACCAAACAACTACAAACCAAACAACTACAGTTTGATTCCCAGTCAGGGCACATGCCTGGGTTGCAGGCCAGTTCCCAGCAGAAGACACACGAGACACAACCATACATTGATATTTCTCTCCTGCTCTCCTTCCCTTCCCCTCTAAAGATACATAAATAAAATCTTTTATATAAATAAATAAAATAAAAGCCAGAAAAAAAAGTAGAAACAAGCAATGAGAGAATGAACTTAATGAATTACAAACTCATGAATAATGGAAACATAGAAGAGCAAAAATATAATTTAATATATAAAAAAGTATAAATATCTCATCTTTTATCTTACTATTTGCTTCACATGTCTAATATTATGTACTTTTTTTTCAGAAAATAACAGAATTTGCAGCCACATTTCAAAGTAGAAACACGTGCAAGTGCCCAGTTATATGCATGCACTTAGAAGCTTATACAATTATGTGCTTGGCATACTATTTTTCTCTACCTAATTCCTATGGAGCACTTTAACAAAACCACCTTTGGGCTATATCTTTCCTGCTTCCATCCACTAAAACAATTAAAATTAAGGCTATTTTGAAGCTGCCTTTTGCTCCTTGCCCCCTTCCAGGAACACAGATACTGCATCAGCTGATCTAGATTCCCCCTAGAGGTGAATGATGAAAAGCTACATAGAAAAATTACATGAATTGTTGCTATTCAAAGTCTAAGTGTCATCTAATTACTGTCTCTATTTTAATTGTTCTGCACTCAAGAATGAAAAATATATCTTCTTGTTCAAACTACCTGTTATCTATAGCAAGGCACTCATTTAAGAAATAAAAGAGTTACAAATTATTCCAATTTCACTTCATAAATTATGATTAAAATGTGAATATAATTTTTATAAAAAATATTTAGATTAATTTATGTGCTTAGGAAAAGAAAACAATTAAGCACTGCCTATGTCTTAAAACATATTTCAATTCAATTACCTCAAACCCTACCTGCTGGCCCTTCTTATTGTCCTGTATGCCTTTAAACACTACTTCTTGGAACTAAAATAGAAATATAAATATATGCAACAAAACTGCTTCACCTTGACCACTTTAAATGAGGTCAACTTGAAGTACTGACTTGGAGGTGAAAGACTCCAAAACCTATTAATCTCTAAAGGCCTCAAGTGTCTTCTTGACATTATTCTTTGCTTTGCTTTTTAATATGCAGGACATACACCTGAAAGGTAGATTTTGAAAAGGTTGGCTTGAATCTAATATTCATAGTCCTCTTTTCTTTTAGGAGGAAGAAAAATACACTGAAGAATGATTTTTTTTCTGTTATATATGAGTGGAAAAATAGCCATTCCTCCAAAAGGCAGAAGCAATAAATCCATATTAAATGAATTAAACTGAAAAGATAAAGGGCTCTCTCCATGTCGACTGTGTCTACTGTTATCACTTTGTAATTTCTGTGAGTTTCTTTTTGCTTTAAACAGAAAGACAGCATCTTTTTGGTAATTAATTGCTTCAATTAGCAATACATCTGGGTGGCTGATAATGAAACTTTTAGAACCAGGTTATATAATTAACAATTTTAACAGAAATATTTTCATTTGTGTACCGAATTGAAGGCCCTTTTAAAAGACCAAGCTGAAGAAAATATTAATTTACTAAATTTTTCAACAAATATTTTTAACCAATAATAAGCATCACCACTGTTTAGGCACTAGGTTTAGAGTAGGGATAAACACTCCCTGTCATGTAGCAGGGTTTTATCTAGTAGCAATATCTTTAGCAAGATATTGTAGCAATATCTGTATCCCTATTCTGAATTTCTCAGAAAACAGGCATTTGCAGTTCATTGTAGGTGAATTATGCAGTTAAAAGACGGTTTGCCCTAAGCACAGAATCTCTGCCTTGTTCTAACTATATGAGTTGAGAAAAAAGTATGTGAAACTTACATTCCCCTCCTTGGTTGTGCATTCACAGAAAAGGGAGATATACTATAGAACTATTTAACAGAAATGACTCCATAGACTGTTCTAAAAACCAGAGAAAATGATTCTCTCCTTATCTTTAATCTTGGATAATGTAATTATGATGTGCCTTGGTGTGTGCTTCCTTGGGTCCAAATTCTCCCATAAGACTAACAGCTGATTTCTCAAAAGAAAACTTATAGGCAAGAAGAGGATGGAAAGAAGTATTTGAAGTCACGAAAGGCAAGGACCTACATTCAAGGTTACTCTATCCAGCAAAGGTATCAATTAGAATGTAAAGGCAGATAAAGTGCTTCTCAGATAAGGTCAAGTTAAAGGAGTGTATTAATACCAAGCCCTTATAATATGAAATGTTAAAGGGACTTATCTAAGGAAAAGAAGAAACTCAAAACTATGAACAGTAAAATGACAACAAACACAACTATCAACAACTAAACCTAAGAAAACAAAAACAAACTCAGCAAGCAGCTAGAATGGGAACAGAATCACAGAAATGAAGGCCACATTTTGTGATGGAGATCCTGTGGAGGGTTATCAGCAGGACAGGAGGGGGTAATGGGGAAAAACGTACAGGGAATAAGTAGCATAATTGGTAGGTACAAAATGACAGGGGGGGGTTAAGGATAGTATAGGAAATGTAGAAGCCAAGGAACTTATATGTACAACCCATGGACATGAACTAAGGAGGAGGGGGTGTGAGTGGGAGGGGAATGGGTGCAGAGGGGAATAGAGAGGGGAAAGACAGGACAACTGTAATAGGATAATCAATAAAATATATTTAAAAATAGAATTTGTATTAGGGGCCTTGCCCATAATAAGTATTATCACCAGAAATGACTTTTTTATGATCTATCTATAGGGCAGGGCAAATTTCTAATTACTTAATATCTCTTATCATTGTACAAATGAAGCTTTCTGTCCTCTGAGGCCCCAAAGCCTCTGACCTCATCCTTAGCTCAGAATGTTGTATGTGCTTCTTCATTTTAACCTTCCATCTCTGAACCTTTCATGTATGTGGGGTTTCCATATATATATTGCATATATATATATATATATATATATATATATATATATATATATATATATATATGCAATTAAATTTGGTTATTTCCTCTTGTAAAAAACAAACAAACAAACAAACAACAACGAAAAAAAGAAAATATCTCCAGTGAAAGACTGTCCCAGCAGTTGCTTTTACCTATAGCAGCAACTTGGAAATGGGGAAAGAAAATTTACTAGTAGTGAGAGCCTAGGGCTTTGAATCAGAGCATTCAGTCAGAATAATGGGAAAGCTGGATCTGGCAACCAGAGATATGTCTCTAAGAGTTTGATGACTGGTAACTATTTAGAATGTTGACTCATGACCTTCCACACAGAATGCAGTAATTTATATTGAAACTCTAGACACCTTCCTTGCCTCTTGTGTTGTTGATAACAAAAATCTAGCTTCCTGTCTTTTTCTATAAAAGGTCCATGGCCTTCTGTCAACTGCCTGTCACTCAGGGACTGCCCTTTGGCTGCCTATTTCTTACTCTTAATGCATCCATCCTCCTAAACAATTCCACTTCTGTGTTTCAAAAGCCTTTCTGAGAGCTGAGAGAGATGAGTTCATCAAGAGTCTGAAAAATACATGTGAGAGAAAGTACAACATTCTGAGCAAGAGGCAGAAAAGCAGAAGTGGAAAGAGATAAAAACATTGTAAAAGGAGAATTCTAGAAGAAAAAAACATATGGTATCTGGCCCACCTCCTCATTTCATTCTCTGTAGGTCCCTCAATATTTGCAATATCTTTGAAATGCCGTGTTAGAGATAAAGCCAGAGAAAACAGCAGCGCAAATGTGCGGGGCAAATGCAACTACCTTCTGCAGTCTCTCCCTGTTCGTATGACTCCAAGTCTCATTTATTGCTGGGAACTTAGTGTTTAATATTAATTAAATATCTCCATTTATTCTGTCCTGTTGTTTTATTCGTAGTTATCATTTTATTGTTTACTAATATAATGAAAAAAACAACAAAGTCAAAGTGATTGATAGTTTGCAGATTTTAACATAGAATTTACCATCTTTCATGAGCTTTTATTATATTGGAAGTATTGTAAAATATGATATAATCAATTTAGCAGCTATTCATATAATACCTATTTATATAATATAATGCCTACTTATATAATATACCATCTGTTTAACTAAATCCTTTAATATTAATATAAAACAAGAAAAACAAAACTTAATTTATGAAATGGAACTACCAAAATGGAATGGTTATATTGACCACATATATGAAAGATAATCTACATGTTATATTTAATAATAGATATATATTAGATACACACTGGGTAAGAGAGAATGACCATAGTCACTTAAAACACAGCAGTTAACTAAACAGATAAAAATCTCTGTATGCATAGGACTTAGGAGGCTGACAATAAATAAATAAATGTATACATAAATACTAAATAAATAAAATGTAAAATATGCCAGATGCTGATGAGTAACAAAGAAAAGTAAAGTGGGGAGTAGAATCTGGAATTTGGGACAAAAAAAGTATTTGAGTGATTTCCCTTAAGGTGGAGATATTTGAGTAGTAATATTTGAATAAGGTGGAGAAAACCATGAAGGCATTTTTTAAAAAGATCACCTCAGAAAATCTATTAGCTAGTGCAGTTCTAGTTCTGGAAACATCTGGTATGCCAGTGGCTGGAGCAAGACAAGAGTCAGGAAATTAGCAGGAGAGAAAGTAGGAAAGAAAATGGGACCCGACTGTGCATATTTTTATAGGTCACCTTGGGTATTAAAACTATCTCTATTAGAAATACTTTGTCTTGTCATCTAACATTTTCCTTTCTCAGGTAAATATCAGTAGATAGTAATCCCTCTGTGAAATAGAAAAGTTGTCTTTTTTTCATGTCAGCAACATTCTCTTTTGCAAAAAATATATTTTTGAAAATTTTTAAAAGATTTTATTTCTTTTCAGATAGAGGGGAAGGAAGGGAGAAAGAGAGGGAGAGAAAAATCAAATGGCTGCCTCTGGCAAACCCCTAAACTGGGACTGGGCCTGCAACCCAGGCATATGCCCTGACTGGAAACCAAACTGGAGACCCTTTGGTTTGGAGAATGATGCCAATCCATTGAGCCACAGCAGTCAGGGCATGTTTTTCATATTTCTTGAGACCTCTAATTTTCAATGAAATGTTTATTAAAATACATGGTTTTCTTAATTTACAGTTTCTAAATGGAGTTCTAGGTCTTGGTCAAATGGATGGATATAATTGTCTGGGGTAGGGCAAGTATCACCTAAAAGCCAACACTGCCTTGTTTTCACAAGGACTAATTTCCTTCACAAAACCCACTATTTATTTTCCCAACTCATCACTTTTATTCTGTTTACTATGAATGGAAGTGTTACCTTAATGTGATGCTAAGAAAGCCCTTTCATACTCTCAATTATTCACAAATCATCTTACATTCTCTTGATATAAGCTGAAGAGGCCCAATATACTTTCTAGTCCTAAAATGTAGAGTGACCATGTGATGACAAGAAGAAATCTGACTGCCTTGCAATACCATACTCTCTAACACACAGTGTTATTCTAAACAGGAAGTAATGTATAAAAACATGGAAATTTAATTATTATTAAAATCATTATGATTATTTTGTTTTATTAAAGTAAGGCAGCCTATAAATGTAGTAGATAATGTTTCTGCGACCACATCTTAGTTTAGGCTGGTTATTACATTCCCATTTAGCCAATTCTTTATTTCTGCAAACCTTTTAAAATATAAGTACAAATGTTTATGTTAATCTCAAGAAAATTGACCCAGTTAGACTTGTTCCACTCTTCCATTTCTCTGAAGCTATTTTAGATCCTGAATATGTCAATCCATGTGGACTTCATCACTATAGATTCCTGCCATGTGATAATTTTTTGTGTCACCTAATGCCTCATTCACAATGATAAAAATGTATTAACACACTGCAACTAGCAATAAGCCCCTACCATTTAAAACTAGATTATTCCCTGTCCACTGAGGTTGACATGCATTCTTAATGTCATGCATCAGGTAAGATAATGTAACCAGTTTAAAATTCTTTGAAAATTGTCTTATAAGTCCCAAATTCACTTTTATCACTTATACAAGTGATATTGATATCGGCGATGTTGGCTCTTGGTTCTTGAGTTCAACAAAGAAAGAATTCAGAGCCAGGAACTCTAATGCAAGACGAAGTTTATTTAGCATGCAAAGCAAAAGTACATTTGAAGAGAAGATTCAAGCAAGCTGCTCAGACAGCTGCTTTGGCCTCTTAGAAGTGAGCCAGCTGAGCTGTGTGGACTCAGGAAACAAGTTACAGAGGCAAAAGAAGGGCCCTTGGAGACCAGTTTAGGGGATTAGCCCAGGATGAGCTAGCTACTCCTGCCCACTGCTCTCCTGGTTGCAAGTCTTGTGGGGACCCTTAGAGCTTAAGAGAAATAAAGCAAAGATACAAGCCTAAAGAAAGAAGGCAAGAATGTGCTCTAGAAAGAGAGCATGCATTGAGTCCCTTCTCTTAAAGGATTTTATCTGTTTTCTTTTTTCTTCTTCTTTTTTTTTTTTTTTAATCAATGTATGGTTGCCTCTCATGTGTCCTGTGCTGGGAACTGGCCCACAACCCAGGTATGTGCCCTGACTGGGAATCCAACCACGATCCTTTGGTTCACAGGCCCACGCTCAATCCACTGAGTACACCAGCCTGGGCTTTATCTGTTTTCTAAAAGCAAGAATTTCATGGGAAGTCCCAGAGGAGAATCTCAATATTCATTAGCTTTCTATGCATGTCTTTTAATAACCTGTTTCATCAAAATGAGCATATAGGGTGAGGGTTGTGGTCTCTATTGATTGATCCATGCTGGAGTATGGTCATTGGTCACTGTATCTGGTCTTGATGTTGGCTATGGGATCACTTCATCTGGTTTTGCTGCTTTTCTGGGCCTGGAGCTGAAACACAACTGAGGCTTATATGTTATCTCTCATTTGACCAAAATTCTATCTCTGTGGCCAACAGACCTAAGGCTTTGTTGCTAAGATTATCTGATACCTATCAGGATCTCCTTGTCTGGAGGGTTAATACTTAAGGACAAGGACCTGCAAGGGAGAAGGAGGCAGGTGAGTCAGGGGGATAGATGACGACAGTTTGAATCAGCTCTCTGTCTCAGTTTCCCCATTCCACTTGCCAAGGAATTTTTCTAACTTCTTACTATCCTGACTCAATATAAGTAGCATTTTTGTCACATCTTTCCCAATCCAAATCTTGTATTTTTCTTTAATATTATGACATAGCAAGACATTAAATCAATATGGTGCATTATATTGCAATAGACCTAGCTCTTTGTGAACTATGTTTGGGCTCACTTTCTTATGTATACAGTCACAACCAATAAATTTTTTTTTGTGATAGGCATTAAAAATTGACAGATATTTTTAGTTTGTCTCCCACCATCACTTTCTGATTATGATTGCTGCTTCTTGAGATACAATTTTATTGTATCTCAATAAATATATTGAGATACAATATTATAAATGGAGAAAATATCTGTACTATTGTAAATTATCCTCAATATTGTAAATGGATAAATTATCCTTACTCCTTACCCATCTCAAAGGCCTAACAGCATTAACTAGGCCCTTAGAGAGTGAGATCTGTGGGAAAAGGGCACTGCTGTAATGACCTGCTATTATTGTTACGGTCTCTTAGTCACTCGTTTACTAGAAGAGCACTATGATTTGGATGCTGCACAGCATCTAAAATACCCATAACAGCTGTAGAGCCACATCTTCTAATAAATGTGCTAACAACTTAATGTGCTGACACAGTACAAAATCATGCCAAAGAGCTGATATCAGGGGATTTCTGGGAGACTTCAAAGTAGTTTCATTTACAAAACTCTGGAGGTTAACAAATACACTGACTTGGATTTTTGTAAATTGTTTACAAGATCATGGTGTTGTTCCAGTTTCAGGATATGTGTTTCAGTTAACACCTTTTGAACTCTGCTAATAGCCCCTGCATTAGTTAAGAAGGAGAGGGGAGGAGATAATGGAGGAAAAGAGTAAAGAGCTTACAGGAACAATTATAAAGGACATCGACAACAAGGGGGGATGGAAATGGGGGAGGGAGGTGGGGAGGGCTGAGGATGGTGGGGAGGGGTAAAGGGAAAGGCAGAAAACTGTATTTCAACAACAATAAAAAAAATTGTTTAAAGAAGGTGCTATCTCATGAGTTGTAGAAGACCCTGACGAGTGAGATATGATCATGAACACCATATTTGGAGAAAAGTTTGGTTAGAGTCATTTTATTATTGTATCTATAGGGTCAATATGCTTTTTTTTTCTAATCACAACAATTTTATATTAAAAATTTCATTGTAAATACTGTTTCTGGCTTGACCTATAAACACACACATGCACAAAACCTGAAAAGAAAATTCAGGTAGTCTCCTACCACCAAAAGAGAAACAATTTCATCATTGTATACATATGTGAAGCTATTAAGACATATTATCTGAAATGTGTGTCATGATCTATACAGAGTTTTAGATCACATCTTTTTACTTAATCTGACATGATAATGTCTGAGCATAGAAGATATTCTACAACACAATTACTTTAACAGTTAGTTATACTTTGACATTTTCCTCTCTCAAAATTTGAATACATGAAATATTCTGAGTATGTCTAATGCTTGTATAAGATACATTCTCATATAAAAATTACTTAAATAGCTGAAACTACATATTTTAAAGCTCTGCATAAACCAAAACCCCCAAATTATCTTACTAAAGGATTGCCCTTTTATGCTTTCATTGATAGCAGATAAGTAATCATATGCTTCACCACAAAGACTAACCACGGCAATTTTAATTACATTTAATTATTTGCCTTGATTTGCATATTATCAATATAGCAAGATTAAAAATATTTGTAGTTTGCTTAGCAAATTATATTTTTAATATTTTTTCTAAACCACTATACTGAAGTTCTTCTCTTTGTTCATTTTAACATCTCTTATTAATTAAAAATTTTAATAATTTTTTTAGGTCATCTCTGGCCTAACTCATCATTTCTTACATGGATTACTCCAGTGGTCCACCTTGTTTCCTTCCTTACACCTCTACAGTCTATTCAACATAGTATCATAGTGGCTTTTTAAAATGTAAAAACATTGTCACTGCTCCGCTAAAAACCCTCCATAGGCATCCTATTTTACCTGGAGTAAAGGGTGAAGTTCTTAGGTAGGCCAACAAGCTCTTTCCATTACCTTGCCATGGCCCCATTACCTCTATGCTATGACTAGTGTTCTCAGATTATTTTACTTCAGTTTGTAACTGCTGTTTTTCAAACATATCCAGAATGCTCTCTCTTAGAGTGCTCTGCTTGCTGTTCCCTTTACCAGGAATAATTTTATTCCAGATAGCTACATACCTTGTTTTCTCATCTCTTTTAAGTCTTTGTGTACATTGTATTATATCAGGGTATACACTTATGAATCTCCAACCAACAAAAATGTAATTTCTAAAAAAATAATAATTTTTATCAGTTTTCTTCCATTTTTACTCTTTCTAGTACCTCATAGGTTCTGAATAAATATTCACTGAATAAATGAATAAATTCATTCAATAGTTCTCTGCCTCTTTGTAGCCTGTGAGAACTTCATGATTTTATAATATAAAACAAGAGTTGACCCCCATAATAGTTGATGACATTGTTGAAACTTAGCCACAAGGACTTGGAACAATCATGTGTCTCAAGATAGGGAAAAAAATGTTCTATTTCTAGAGGGCGAGTAGTCTAGAGGGACTGAAACATGATTGTTCCTACCTTCGCATACATGTGACCTCAAGAGTCAGATTCCAAACATAAAGCCTGGATCCACTGCTGATGGGATCATGGGGGGTGTTTATCCTCTTTTAAGCTCTGATCCAAAATTCAATGAATAAAATGTTTATATTTTGTTAATGCCTGATTAGGCAGCCACAATGGCCAGTGTTCTTATTTTTAATGTGCACAAGAATCCTTTTGGCCCTGGCCAGGTAGCTCACAACAAATCAATGTTTTTTTCTCTCTCTCTCCTCCCGCATCTCTCCCTCCCTCCCTCCTTCCTTCTGAAATCAATACATTAAAAAAAAAAGAAGAAGAAGAATCCTTTTGTTGCTTGTTCAAAATGCAGGTTCTCTGACCCATCTCTGTGGAAATTTTACTTAGTTTTGAGCAGGGCAACCAACACTTACCTCAGATTTCAGCCAAACAATACATCAATTTCAGGAAGACTGACATAGGCTTAAAACTGAACTAGTAGTTGTTTAGAGTATGCCTTTTATTTGTCTGTAAAACCTGTGGTTATAGCCCACAGAGCTAGTTAGAGGTACAGAAATTCATATCTTAGCCTTATACTTTCCATTTGAGATATGTATAACAATATCATGACACCTAATTACTAAGGAAAATGTTAATTATCTTCATTATCATCTATTTATTTTAAAATTGGTCATAAATTTGAAATTAAAATCACCTACTTTTTCAAGGTTAGTATTTCTTTTTTTAAAGATTTTATTTATTTTTAAAGAGAAGAGAAGGCAGAGAGAAAGAGGAGAAAAGCATCAATGTGTGGTTGCCTCTCATGCACCCACTACTGGGGACCTGGCCTGCAACCCAGGCATGTGCCCCAACTGGTAATATGAACCAGTGACTCTTTGGTTTGCAGGCCAGCACTCAATCCACTGAGCAGGGCACAAAATTGCGATTTCTAAATTACTTTAAAGCACAACAAACCATATCATATCCAAACATCCTTAGGATTTATACTACTCAAATGGAAGGTAGGGTATTATTGATAATGGAAGACATCATTCTGGTATAAAAAGTATAGGTAAAATTATTGGAAATCAACATGCAATATCAAAAGGAATAAGGAACCTCCATTAATAGTGTTGGTTCAGCCATCAGCAGTCCTTATTTTCTTTATCTGTAAAATCAATGGGCTTGCATAAACATTTTTAAAGTTTCTAACTTGTTCAAGGTTTTATCTTCAACATAATGTTTACAAAGCCAAGAAAATAAATTCATAAAAATTTTATCAAAATGTAAAAATAAACATATGTATTTAGATGAAATAGTTTTAGTGCCCTAGAGAATTAACTTCTCGGAAAGTAATTTCTCACTTAATTTATTGTAATGTTGAGTGCAAGAGATCCCAAATTTATGTAAATTAATTAACAATATTTGTTCATAACCTTCATAAATACAATCTTTTATCAGAGGAATAAGTGTATTTAGATACAATAGCCATGACCCCTTTGATATTGTTGGTCACCTAGCATTGATTCTCAAAGACTACAAAACCTTTGAACTAACTAAAACGTGTAAATCTTTTTACTTCAGAACCAAACCAATCTCACTTTATTTTAGAAGGTCTCACTTTGTGTAGTTGACCTTAATACAAAAAGTTGTAAAAATGGTTGAACTCATTACATTTAAAAATACAGATAAATCCTTACAGAAAAATTTCTAATCCTTACTACATTAAACCTGGGTTTATGGTGGCAGTTTAAGCTAATATGATTACTAAGTATATATTGAAAATCACACTTAAGAAAAAGAAATCTGCCCTGGCTGATGTGGCTCAGTGGATTGAGTGCTGGCCTGCTTACCAAAAGGTCACTAGTTCAATTCCCAGACAGGGCACATGCCTGGGTTGTAGGCCAGGTCCCCAGCAGGGGGTGCATAAGAGGCAACCACACATTGATGTTTACCTTCTTCTCTTTCGCCTTTCTTTCCCATGTCTCTAAAAATAAAATATTTTTAAAAAGAATCTTTATTTTTTTAAAAAATAAAGCCATACAAATCTCCTTGAAATCACACCACATCTTCATCACATATAATTCCTACTGATTGCATCAGATAATTATTAATGGTCATTATGAATTATTAGTACCCAATAACTAATCAGGATCATTATTTTATCCTTTATGAAACAAAGAATTTTGTATTGAATTCTCAGAATTTCTACATGTATTGGACTTTTCCTTTTCTCAGCAAACTCTGGCAGGCCCACTTGGCAGGGTGATCTGAAAATATAGTCACTCCCTTGGCATTCATTGATATTAGTTCCAGGATTTTATGTAGATATCAAAATTCACAGATGCTCAAGTCACTTTATAAATTGTTGTACAATTTGTACGTAACCTATGCACATCCTCCAATATATACTTCATATCATCTTGGGCTTACTTGCAATAACTAACACAATGTAATTGCCAAGTATGTAGTTGTTACACTTTATTGTTTAGGAAATAATGACAAGAAAATAAAGTCTGTACATGTTCAGAACAGACAAAACCTTCATAGGCCTAACTACATAATACACATCAGCAACAATATAACATTTTTTCTGAATATTTTTTTATCTGCAGTTGTTGATTCCAAGAATGGAGAACCCACGGATATGAAGAGCTTACTGTAACTAGAATTTAATATCTAAGAGAAATGTAAAGCATCACACAGAGTCTCATATTGCTCCCAAAGTATACAAAGTATAGCAATTAGTAAAAGTAGTGCTGAGTTAAGGCAGGTAGCCCTAATTGCTTCATAATTTCCTCCAGGATTCTCTGAAGAAATTTGGAAAATGTCAAATTTATACAACAACCTGTCTTCCCATGATTTCTTTAGACCTTTGCCATAAATCCAGACACCACACCATGAGCGATTCCTGAAATCCTTATAGCAATGCACTCCATCGTCTATAAGGCTCAGTGTTTTTGTGCTTGAGATGTCCATTATAAGATATGGAAGGGTAAATTCATCCTGATACTTAAAATCAGGGAAGATCTGATTAGACTTTATCATAAATCATGTAATACAATATTAGGCGTAAATAAGTTGCTAAAGAAAAATTCATTACTAGTTCAGAGAAAAGAACTACTTATGTATCTGGAGATATTTGCCTAAGTGGTAGCATTAAATTGACATAAACCTTGAATGACGAGTAGATTTTGAACAATTCAGCATTGGATGGACCATACACCAAAAAGATAAAAGTGAATGGAGGAAAACAATGTATTTCATTTATGTAAAGAATAATGAAATAAGATGGAGAAGAAAGGGAGGAAAGGAGGCAAGAAAATAAAATTAGTGAAACTACAGTATAATTTCAGTTGAATGGCTTTAAAAAGATGGAAAGTCATATTAGGGCAACATCACATGATTATTTGAATGACAGTAATAAGAATCTTAAGAATTGTGCCATTAGTGACCTTGGATTTAACAACTTTTAGCTAATTTCTGGTGGACTGTTCATCCTGTATTTTCCTGATGTTTGTTTCTTTTCCACATGAAGAATCGAACCAAGATATGTCAGTTTGTCACAATTATAACTGCTGCAACAATTTGGCCTATTTTCTTTGACTGTCATGTCAAAGTTTAAGAAACATGGATTTACTTTATACATGTCCACTTAAAAATGAAAAAAAGTGGAAAACATGGAATTTATAGTTTTCACATTCTCATACATCTTATAGTTCCACAACAGCTTGTTTTCTGAAACATTTGCTTCCCACTGTGAACTGACAACCAGTCTTCGAAGTGTAATTCTTCTTAAGTAAGGATAGTTCAACATCTTTCTCCTTTTGGCAAGGAATCAATAGTGCATTAAATTCTAGAATGTGCATTCTGTTAAGACAACATTTTATTGTATGAATTTCTTTTTATAATACCTGTGATATACAAGAATGAGGGAATGGCTTCTGTCTTAAATTAGGAAAAACTGAGAGATCTAATCTAGTTTTATAAATGCACAATCCTCTTTCTAGTTTTCCCTACCCCTGAAAATTCTAGAAAACCCATAGATTATCAAGATGCCATATTAGAATTTCTGTGCGTGTGTCTTAAACTAGGAAGAAAAAAGTTCACTAATGCAATAAATAAGACAAAAATTAAGATACTTGTTTTTTCCTTGCTGAATTAGGAGTTATGGGGAAAGAGGACAGTCTAGCCTTTGCTATTGAATCACTTGTGGTATGTGGCAGAGAGTAGAAGTATGGTTAACAGACTATCGGTGTTTTAGGAGCTGTCCTGAATTAAAACCTCACTCAGGTCATTGTTAGGTAAGAGAAACTGTTTGGGGCAAGAGGAATATAGAGGGTGACTCTTTAAGGTCAAAGCTGGAGCAGAGCAAAACTAGGTAACATGGAATTGTAGGGAAATGGGGACAGAAAAAAAGACGAACATAACTCCACTGTGAAGTGCTGCTACTATATCCACCTTAGATACCTGGGAGATGGTGTGGACCAGGACTAATACATGGACTATGAACCAGTGTCTGACTGGTGAGGTTGTTAAATAGTTGGGAATACCACACTTATCATACTGCTTTACTTTCACACTCCCTCTTATGAGCAGGATGAGAAAGTGATGGTATCATCTACATGCAGAAAAATGTGGCACTGTATTACAGATAAAAGAAATTAAAGAGTTCTCTAAGATGAAACTAAAGATTTACCAAAACTATAGGTTGACTATACTATGCCTAGATATAAGACTCTCACTTTTTAAAATTTCTTTTCAATCTTCATGTTAGTTAAGAAACTTCCCTTCTAAAGTTTTATTTTACTGATTGTAGGTCTTTGTTTTCTACTGTGAAAATGCATATACATGGGTCAATAATTTGTTAGTTTCTTGGCAATATATTGATCCTTCTATTTGATATTTTCTGTTTTCTTTGTCTGTATTCCAAAATACTCTTTTCTCCTTAAACAACATTTTTCTGGAGTAAACTAATATGCTCTAACAAGGAGTTTAATTATATCTGAGCTGAATAATAGTTCAGGCAGTTTATCTACTTGAACTCAAAGTGAACCTGAACTTAAAGCTGTTGTGGAGACCAAACTGCTGATGAAAAAAAATATTTATATCTTTCTCTGGTTACTCATTAAAAACAAGAACAAATATTTATTTTTGAAATCATACCTAGAAATTCATGATCACTACCTCATTAGAATTCCCATATAGTGAACATGGCTATTAATGGAAAAATAACCTAAAAATTAAAGTTCTATTAAAGAATCCAGAGTGCTTCATGGATTAATCTTTTAAAATCTTAAATTGGATATAAATTAATAACAAAAAATATAAGGAGATAATTTCTGGAATTGAATGCTATGTTTCCAAAAACTTTAAAGAAAATGAATTTATATACAAAGATAAAAAATAATACATTAAGTTTTAGTTCTGGTGATGGTAGCATATCTTTCATTGGAGTAATAGTCCTTTGGCAATTGAATACTTGGCAATTGAATTTGAAGTTACTGAATAGGAGACAAAAGCAGGCAAACAAAAAGGAACCACACTCACAAAATCCGAATTTACATGGATTTTCCACGGAGGAAAGCATAATGTCTACGACATGCTCTACTTACAGGATTCAAATCAAGACCCATAGTCTGATTGCCTCCTAAACCACAGGAGACTGGGGCTGCCTAAGTGGTTGGGTATCAAGACTAGACAAATCAGGAAGAAGATAGTCATTGTGGAGGGAGCCCCAGACTCCATGTAAAGACTTTGACTAAATATTTGACTAACCCCTGAAACCACACACAGGCAAGACTTTAGAGCACAAGGAAAAACAATATGTGGAAGGGTAAAAGAGCTAGCAGAGATTAAAATTATTGTATCACAGGGAAGGCAGAATTTGAGTCTCCTCAAGTAAACGTAGTTTAGAAAATACCTCTTGTCTTTAATTGAAACACCGAAGAGCACTGTCTTAGGAGCAAAAACATGTATTTCTAGACTATGGGATTTACTACTAGATTATGGGGATTAACTGTAGGATTATGGGCAAATTGAAATACAATCACCCTAAATTTACATATATATATATATATATATATATATATATATATATATATATATATATATGTAAATTTAGGGTGATTGTATTTCAATTTTTAATGAGTTTACATATATATATATATGTAAACCTACAGAAGTCCAAGGTGACCTCCTACAGAGTTACTGCCTGAAGAATCAAACACAGTCAGGGTTTCTATAATATATTAATAAAAGATTCAGTATATAATCCAAAATTATCACCCATCTGGAAAAAACAGGGAAATATAAACCATGGGCAAGGAAAATACTAGTCAGTAGGCAAAAAATCCACAAGTTATAAAGTTAAAATTAGCACAGAAGGATATGGAAATGATCACACTAAATATAAGGGGGGACCCCCCAAAAATGGAATTATCTTCTGGAGGATGGGCAGCATGTAGTACAGCCTTCTCCTACTAGGTGAGTGTTCTAGGAACCCATCTGTATAGTGTACCAGCTGGCATTCTTGTGAGAGGCTGGTTAAGCTTCCGTGAATTTTTTTTGAAGACTCTTTTGTCAGGTTTTCTCAGTTCTGGATGTGTGATTTATGAGTGCACCTGCCCTCACTGCACTTAGTATCCAGCAGTTTTTGACCAAAACAACAGCAAGATCCCCATGCCCCACCCTCTCCATTCACTAATCTCACCCCAAGTGACTTATTTTTTCTTTGATTCCCTGGATGAAAAATGTTCTTAAAAGGATCCATTTTGCCAATGGGGAAGAGAGTGCACAAAAAATGGTAGAAGTACCTAAAGGCATCAAAATAAATGAGTTAAAAAACTGTTTAGAGCAGTGGAAAGAAGTCTCAATAGGCGTATTCTATCATGTGGAAAGTACTTTGAAGTTGACTAAAGTTCAAACATGTAAGAATAAATGTACAATTTAAAAAAATAAATTTCATTTTGGGTCCTGTCTTGTAAAGAGTTTTAAAAAATTGAGTAAACTAGGTGAGTAAATAGAAAATTTAAGGAGCGATCTAGGATCTATTAAAAAGGGGGGGGGGACAATTTAGCACTGAAAACAAAAATCTCAAAAATTTTAAGTCATCAATAAGATTAACATCACAGAGGGCATAACAGAAAAAAGAAAATCAGTATAGGAGATAGTACAGACAATAATACATATTTAGTTAAATTAAAAATCCAAAAAGGAACAAGAGCTGTAAGTATTTACATACTTAAATGTTATATATTTTATTTTACTAATTATAGTCTATTCATATTTATTCCCTCCTAGTTATTACAATCTTTTTAAAAACCTTAAATTTGGTATTTACCTTTTTCCTTTAGAATATGATTTTAGAATCTATATACCTTTAATATTCTGAGGTCTTAAACACCTGATAGCCATTCTGACAGGTGTGAGGTGATATCTCATTGTGATTTTAATTTACATTTCTTTGATTACTAATGATGTTGAGCATGTTATCATATGTCTATTGGCCATTCCTATGTCCTCTTTGGAGGAATAGCTATTCACTTATATGCATTTTTATTTTGATTTGTTAATATATTTTTAATTTTTTATTTATATTTTAGCACATAACTGAATGATTTCTTCATAAATTTTGGATATTAACCCCTTACCTAATGTGTCATAATCAAATATGTTTTCCCCTTCATTAGGTTGTCTTTTCCTTTTGCTGTGCAAAATCTTTTTATTTTGATGTAATCTGGCCTATTATTCTTTTTTTTTCTTGTCCAACAGATATATTAAAAAAATATTGCTGAGAGAAATGTCACAGACTTTAATGTATATATTTTCTTTCAGGAATTTTATGGTTTTGAATTTTACATTTACATCCTTAATCCATTTTGACTTTACTCTTGTTTATATTGGTTAAAAGATGGCCTAGTTTTTGTTTTCTGCATATATCTGCCCAATTTTCACAACACCATTTATTGAATAGACTGTCTTTATCCCCCTGTATGTTCTTGTCTCAACTGCCAAATGTCAGAATGGCTATCATCAATAAATCAACAGACACTAAGTGCTGGAAAGGATGTGGAGCAAAGGAAACCTTCATGCACTGTTGGTGAGAATGCAAGTTGGTGCAGCCACTGTGGAAGAGATTATGGAGGGTCCTCAAAAAATTTAAAATGGAAATGACTTTTGACACAGTGATTCTGCTTTTGGGAATTTATTTGATCAAATCTGAAACATTAATTCAAATGAATATATGTACCCATATATTCACAGTAGCTTTATTAACAGTAGCCAAGATTGGAAAGAAACCCATGTGCCCATCAGTACATGGCAACCTTACCTGGTACGACAGTACAGATGGATCTGGAAAGCATTACAGTAAGTGAAATAAGTTAGTCAAAGAAAGAAAAGTACTATATGATTTCACTCATTGTGGAATCTAATGAACAAAATGAAATAACAAGCAAAATAGAGAAAGACTCATATATAGAGCAGGCTGACAGCTGCTATGGGGACAGGGTCAAATTATGGAGGAAAAAAACAAAAAAAAGAAAAAACTTGTGGACACAGACAACAGTGTGGTGATTGCCATAAAGCAGGAGGAAGTTAAAAGAGGGTGTGGTAATGGTAAATGCTGATGGACAAAGACTTGGGACACACAATATAGTGTACAGATAATGTGTTGTACATTTTGCACCTGAAACTGATGCAATTTTGTTAACCAGTGTCAACCCAATAAAGTCAATAAAAAGGAAAAAATAAAAATGATATTGGTGCAGTCTATAGGGTTTTTCATAAAAGCCTATACATTTACACAATGGAATACTATGCAGCAGAAAGAAAGAAGGAGCTCCTACCATTTGTGAGAGCATGGATGGAACTGGAGAGCATTATGCTAAGTGAAATGAACCAGGTGGTGAAAGACAAATACCATATGATCTCACTTATAAGTGGAACCTAATCAGCAGAAAAAATAAGCAAGCAAAATATAATGGGAGACATTGAAATAAAGAACAAACTGACAATAATCAGAGGGGAGGTGGGAGGGGGATATTGGGGGAAGAAAGGGAAAGGTTATCAAGGCACATGTATAAAAGACCCATGGAAAAAGCAAAGGGGGGTAGGATTGAGGGTGGGAGCTGGGGATCAGTGGGATGGGGAAGAGCGGTGAGGAAAAAATAGAGACAACTGTACTTAAACAATAATTAAAAAGTGAGAAAAAATGAAACTGAAATATTAAATTTCAGAAGAGACAGAGACATGATATTCTGTGTGTAGAGCAACAGATGCACTCTGGAGAAATAAGAGCCACATTACTATAAAATTCTGAATCAATACCTTCTCTTGATATAAACTCATGAGCAAATTGGAATATTATGTCTCAATTTGCTCAGCAGTGTTTTCTGGCATTACATTATATGACATATCAAGGGAAAAAGCCAGCTTATTTACATAGTCACCTGCTTAGATAGAAACTCAAAAGTGGCAGAAATGATTACCTATAAATGTTATTTGTCTGAAAACTCTATTAAACGAATCTGATTAGAATATAGTCTTTCAACACTATTTCTGTAACACATGGTAATAGAAAACAAAACCTTCAAATTCCTCAAATTAGTATAATCTTTAGTGCATTAAATATATAGTTCCTCTAACTGCATTATAAATAATGAAGGTTTTAAATCTTATAATTACCTATTTAGTAAAAAATTAAGCTTTGTTTGAGTCAGTAAAAAACAAATCACATTGTGAAGCAAAAAAATATGTATCCATTTCATTTATTATTTCAAGATCCTAGTAACTCAACATTGGGTTTTGGCTACAGCAGGAAATTTCCCAATTTAACTGTTCACCATCAAAACTACAAATGGGAGAGACCCAAGAAGGTAGATGAGTAAGTAGAAACTACATTAATTTCCTCCCAGAACAAAACTAGAATTACAACTAAATTACAGAAAAAAAACCATCCTGAAAAAACAATTAAACACTAGATGGAGAGGAGCCTTATAACCACAGACAGATGGAAGATGCCACATCACCACCACATGACTGATAGGGAGTACAGAGGCACAAGAGGGTTGGCTGGACTCCCACAGGTGGGAGCTAAAGCTCCAGAGGAATATTTCAGAGGTTGTTGGGGTCCCCCTAAGAAGTGTGGACACTAAATCCCAAGCTGGGCTTCCCCAGCCTATAGCAACAGAACCAGAAAAGAAACTGAAAAAACATATGGCTATGAAAAGCAGTGGGGTTTCTGTACACCAGAGAAAGATGGCTGGAGACACAGAGAGCCTCTTAAAATGCCAATGCACAAAATTCCATTTGCAGCCACTTACCCAGGGATCCAGCAGAGGGAGGGCAGAATGGACTAGAGATGTGTAAGGAGAGTCAGAGATTGGTGGCTCTGGGATAAGAACTGCAGATCAGCCACAAGGATCCCTGTACTGAGTCATTCCATATACTACAGGGGTCATCTTTTTCAGGCAGATGACTCTTTCTGAATGGCATTGGCCTGAGGAAAAGCGATAGCCCCACCAAGAGGAATTACTCTGCCCAACTCTGTGGTGCTAAAGCCCTTCTTCTGCTGAGGAGTACAGCTGGAAGACATTCACTGATTAACCTAACAGAAAGCCTATAGGCAGAGGCAGATCTCTGGGACCTCTGAGATTATAGCTAACCCTCCCTCAGGCCTGGTGCTGATAAAATCCAGCGTTGGTGTACAGCCTGGTTCTTTCTTCACATACCCTAGCCCAACAGAAGGAACCACAGGTGTTGAACTATAATAGCTCCAACAGGTTGCCCAGGGCCAGTCACAGGCAGTGTCTGACATAATGCTGCACGAAGTCTTACAGATCTACCTAATACATGTAAATAAACACTGTGGGGGTCTCTGAACCTCAGAGCCCCCCTGGCCACCGTGTATGAAAATATGTCTACCAAGACATGATCTACTTGAGGAGGAAAGGCTGACCAGTCTCTCAGAAAAGTCTCAAGCGTCTCTCTCAATGGGTTTTTATTGAGTTTAGCTTGCATAGGGATGAATATCAAAGAAAGGAGGTATGGTTTACAGATAACATTTCTGGGATCATGGGGGTCCTTTTGAGTCAGGGTCTGGTAGACAGTGTGATGCCAATCAGTTACAAAACCTTGGGAAGCAAACTTATTTTGTGCTTGGACCCTTAACATTTAAATTGAGGGCATTCTTAGCAAAGCAGGTTTCACAGGATTTTATGCATTTTTTACTAGGCTTGATTGCCCCCAGAAGCCATGGTCCCCACACAGAGCTGCATCCCCCTTCAGCTTTGTTTCAGGCCTGAATCAGGTGGAGAAAGCAAGGCAGCCAAAAGATTAGGAGTGTTTTTACAGATAGAATGAGGACTCAGGCTATGATAAAGCTGAGGGGGAAGGGTCTTTTGTCCCTCCTCCACAATCCTCTAAATCCTTCCTTGGTGGCCCCTTCATGACTGTGCCTATCTTACATTGTTCCTTCCTTGAGTAATCTTACACATCATTGACTATCCAGCCATCTTCTAGGTGCCAACTAGGGTGAAATAAAGGGGGCAGAGGCTGCGCCCCTGTAGGGAGGATAAGTTTTGTCTCCTAGTGGCTTATGGCCCCAAGGTCCCCAAGCCATGGGGCCTTTTCATCTGTTGGTAGGGTTACAGCTCCTAAAACCAGGCAGGACAGTTCCCAACAAAACACAAAGAGGCTATTGCAATGGGAAGACAAAGAAACAAGCCTCAAATAAAAGAACAAAAGAAATCTCCAGAAGAATTAGATGAAATGGAAGCAAGCAATATATCAGATACAGAGTTAGGGTAATGATTATGAGAATACTCAATATCATGAAAAAAGACAAAGAAACCATTAAAAGGACCAGCCAGAAATAATGAATGCAATATCTGAAATAAATAATGCACTGGAAGGAAGAAACAGTAGGTTAGATGGAGCAGAGTGTCAAATCAGTGATTTGGAAAACAAGCTAGAAAAAAAACACCCAATCAGAGCAACAAAAAGAAAAAAAAAAGAATGAAAAAAATGAGGAGAGCTTAAGAAGCCTTTGAGACACCTTGAAGCATAACACCATCTGCATCATGGGAATACCAGAAAGAGAGCAAGCAAGGTGTCAAGATCTGTTTGAAGAAATAATGACCAAAAACTCCCCTAATCTGGTGAAGGAAAAATACACACAAGTCCAAGAAGCTCAAAGAATCCCAAACTAGTTGGATCCAAAGAGGCATACACAAAGACACATCATAATTAAAATGGCAAGGCCTAAAGACAAGGATAGAATCCTAAAAGCTGCAAGAGAAAAGCAGGTAGTCACCTACAATGGAGCACCAATTAGGCTGTCATCTGATTTCTAAACAGAAACATTTCAGGCCAGAAGAGAGTGGTGTGAAATATTCAAGGTGATTAAAAGGAAGGACCTATAACCAAGCCTACTTTACTCAGCAAGGCTGTCATTTAAAATTGATGAGAAATAAAGAGCTTCCCAGACAAGAAAAAGGTAAACATTTTGTTAACACCAAACCAGTACTACAGTAAATGATAAGGGGCTTGGTTTAAAAAGATGAAGAAGAAAAAGAGCAAAAAACAAAAAAAAAGACTAACAATAAAATAGCACTAAATGCATATCAATAATAGCTTTAAATATGTATGGTCTTAATGAACCAACCAAAACACATAGGACAGCTGAATGAATAAGAAAATAACCATATATGCTGCCTCCAAGAGACCCACCTCAGATCAAAAGATACACACAGACTAAAATTAAAAGGATGGAAAAAGATATTTCATGCAAATGGAAAGGGAAAAAAAGCTGGAGAAGCCATACTTATATCTGACAAAATAAAGACACCACATAATGATAAAGGGATTAATCTAACAAAAGAAGTATCCCTAGTAAATATTTATGCACCCAACATAGGAACACCTAAATATATGAAGCAAATCTTGATGGACATAAAGGGAGAGGCTGAAAGATACACAGTCATAGTCAGGGATTTTAACACCCTTTTGACTTTAGTGGATAGATCTTCCAGACAAAAAAATCAACAAGGATACAGCTACTTTAGATGACACACTGGATCAAATGGACTTAATTGATATCTTCAGAACATTTCACCCCAAAACAGCAGAATATGCATATTTTTCAAATGTGCATGGAACATTTTCTAGGATAGACCACATGTTAGGACATAACATAAGTCTTTATAAATTTAAAAGATTCAAATCATATCAAGCATATTCTCTGACCACAATGCTATGAAACTATATTTTAATCAAAAGAAGAGCACTAAAAAGTACACAAACACATGGAAGCTAAAAAACATTTTATTAAACAATGAATGGGTCAATAAATTAAAGAAAAAAATCAAAAATACCTTGAAACAAACAAAAATGAGAATGCAACAATCCAAAATTTGAGGGACACAGTGAAAGCAATCCTAAGAGGGAAATGTATAGCATTATAAGCTTATCTCAAAAAAACAAGAAAAAGTTCAAATAAACAATCTAAGTTTACACTTAAAGAAACTTGAAAAAGAACAACAAACAAAGCCCAAAATGAGTAGAAGGAACCAAATAAAGATCAGGGGAGATGATCAAAACAGAGTCTAAAAAAAAAAAAAAGAATACAAAAGATCAATGAATCCAAGAGCTAATTCTTTGAAAGGATAAACAAGTTTGACACACTTTTAACCAGATTCATCAAGAAAAAAAGAGAGAGGACCCAAATAAATAAAATCAGCAATGAGAAAAAAGTAACAACTGACACCAGAGAAATACAAAGGATTGTAAGAAAATAATATGAACAACTATGTGGCAACACATGAGGCAACTTTAACAAAATGGATAAATTCCTAGAAAAATTCAGTCTTCCAAAACTAAATCAGGAAGAATCAGATAATCCAAACAGACAGATTACACATAGTGAAACTGAAGCACTAATCAAAAACTCCAAACAAACAAAAGCCCTGGACTGGATGGCTTCACAGGTGAATTTTGCCAAATCACATTAATAATATTAATCTAACAAGAAAAATAAGCCTTCTCAAACTATTCAGAGAAGAACTAACACCTCTCTTTCTCAAACTATTTCAAAAATTTCAAGAAGAAGAAAGACCCTCAAGCTGATTTTACGAATTCCAAAACCAGATAAGGCACTAAATAACAAGAAAATTATAGGCCAATATCCCTGATTAAAATAGATCCTAAAATTCTCAACAAAATATTAGCAGACCAAATACAGCAATGAATCAAAAACATCATACACAATGATCAAATGGAATTTATCACAGGAATGTAAGATTGGTACAATATCACAGATCATTAAATGTGATTCAACACATAAACAAAATGAAGGATAAAACCCACATGATCATATCAATAGATGCAGAAAAAGCATTTGATAAAATCCAGCACCCATTTATGATAAAACTCTCAGCAAAGTGGCCATGATATATGACAAATCCACTGCCAGCCTCACACTCACTGGGCAAAAGCTACAAGGATTCACCTCAAGATCAGAACAAGACAGGGATATCTTGTTTTCACCTCCTTATTCAACATAGTGACTCAGGTCATAGACACAGCAATCAGACAAGAAGAAGAAGTAAAAGTCATCCAAATTGGAAAGGAAAATTAAAGTGATTTTTTTCTATTTTATTTTTTGAATATACAATCTTTGTTATATGTTTTGCATACCATTTAGCCCCTTTATACCCTCTTTCACCCAGCAACCACCACCCTGTTATCCATGTCCATGAGTCCTTTTTCTTTTTTGCTCAATCCCTCCACCTCCTAACCTCCCTCTCCTCACTAGCTGTCATAAGTTCTCCATCTGTGAGTAAAACTGCTTTTGTTGCAGAGGACATGATGCTGTTCACAGAGAACCCCAAAGATTCCACCAAGAAGTTACTAGAGTTGATCAATGAATTCAGAAAAGTATCAGGATACAAAGTTAATATGCAGAAATTGGTTGCATTTTTATATGCCAATAATGAACTAACAGAAAAGAAAATTAAGAAAACAATTCCATTGTCAATTACTGCAAGAAGAATAAAATACCTAGGAATAAATCTAACCAAGGAAGTAAAAGACCTGTACTCAGAAAATTATAAGACATTAAGGAAAGAAATTAAGATACAAAAGTAGAAGCACGTATTGTGTTCATGGATAGAAAGAATTAACATCATTAAAATGCCCATACTACCTAAAGCACTCTATAAATTCAATGCAATTCCTATCAATTTTCCAATGATATATTTCACAGAACTGGAACAAATATTTCAAAAATTTATATGAAACCACAAAAGGCCCCTAAAAGATACATCAATTTTGAAAAAGAAGAACAAAGTTGGAGAAATCACACTACCTAATATCAAACTATATCATAAAGCCATAGTAATCAAAACAGGAGGGTACTGGCATAGAAACACACATATACACCAATAAAGCAGAATACATAGCCTAGAAATAAACCCATACTTTTATATTCAACTGATATTTGACAAGAAGCAAGTACATACAAGAGCTAAAGGAAGTTCATAAATGGTGTTGGGAAAATTGGACAGATACATGCAAAAAAATGAAACTACCTTCTTATACCACATGTAAGAATAAATTCAAAATGAATCAAAGATTTAAATGTTACACCTGAAACCATAAAA